>NQII01007276.1:55610-96483 GCA_002778355.1 Clitarchus hookeri | reverse complement strand
ATAATTTTAAATTTTTATTGTGTTTTTCAGAAAAGCCCCTAAACTAGATAATTACCAACAAAATGAAAATAGAATTAAATTGTAAAGTGCAGACTCTCATGCAAATTTTGCTACTACACAATGTACCATATCAGAATTGAAGTTGAAAACTTAACCCAGAACCACCACACTACACATGCAGTACTGGTAGAACAACTTAGCGAAAGCTTTGATAGGCTAGAAGTGGGTGTAGATGAATCCATTACACACACTTTGGAACAAACTGAATCTCAAGTAGCTGNAGCTTTGATAGGCTAGAAGTGGGTGTAGATGAATCCATTACACACACTTTGGAACAAACTGAATCTCAAGTAGCTGACGTAAGGCTAGGTCTAATTACCGTGAAGCAGTCTGTAGAGTCCGCAACCAAGAGGCTGCAACAGAATTTTGAAAATTTGTTTAATTCATTAGAAGTTAAAATGAAGCAGGACGAGGAGGACGCACTCTCCAACCAGGAACGCCAGCCGGGGTCGCAGGGAAAGTACAAGTCACGGGAAAACCAATCCCGGACTTCAGAGAGAGACCGTCAAAGCCAATTTAGTACAGCACGCCAACGAGAGCCAGTCCGAGGGCCTGAATCAGGGCCACCCAACTCATCATGTCTCAGCTACCAACGAAGACAACTCACCAAAAGCCGCAGTCACAGAGAAGTAGAGAAACATCTCCCTTCAATAACCTTCACCGACGCATAGTATTCAGCCCACCAGCCCTTCAGGCAAACGACTTGCAGGGGGTGCTCAGTCTCGCCAGTGTGTGTAATAACTATGTGACCTTCAGATCAATAAAATTCTGGTGTGTTAAATAACGGAAAATAAGAGTATTTGTTTACCCCTAATGCAACAACCTCAGGTGCCCTTAGTCTGCACCACAATAATTTAACTAAATTAACTACTGGCCACCACCCTGTATAACTCAGGTGGCCTAGTAGCGACAAGTTATGTCTCAAGTATCAGGGAAGAATTTACCGTAGCAGGTAAAATTATTTAAAGTCTTGGACAATATTCCATTTCACAGGAAGGCATTTCCTATACCTGCTAGATANACCAATCCCGGACTTCAGAGAGAGACCGTCAAAGCCAATTTAGTACAGCACGCCAACGAGAGCCAGTCCGAGGGCCACCCAACTCACCATGTCTCAGCTACCAACGAAGACAACTCACCAAAAGCCGCAGTCACAGAGAAGTAGAGAAACATCTCCCTTCAATAACCTTCACCGACGCATAGTATTCAGCCCACCAGCCCTTCAGGCAAACGACTTGCAGGGGGGCTCAGTCTCGCCAGTGTGTGTAATAACTATGTGACCTTCAGATCAATAAAATTCTGGTGTGTTAAATAATGGAAAATAAGAGTATTTGTTTACCCCTAGCGCAACAACCTCAGGTGCCCTTAGTCTGCACCACAATAATTTAACTAAATGAACTACTGGCCACCACCCTGTATAACTCAGGTGGCCTAGTAGCGACAAGTTATGTCTCAAGTATCAGGGAAGAATTTACCGTAGCAGGTAAAATTATTTAAAGTCTTGGACAATATTCCATTTCACAGGAAGGCATTTCCTATACCTGCTAGATATCTATCTGAGGCAGAAGAGTATCATAAATTGATGTTAGACTGGAACAAAGTTAAGAGGGAGGAAACTCCATACGCAAGTCCAATGGTATGCATCAGGAAACGTGATGGTACTGTTAGGATGTGCTTAGATGCTTGGAGTGTAAACAAGATTACAGTTAAGGGCAGGGAGTGTCCCATTCAAACTAGGGATGTATTAAGGTTGTATCAGGGAGCAAAGTTTTTGACTACCCTTGATATAACTAGTGCGTATTGGCAAGTACCTTTGTCCAGTGATTCACAAAAGTACACCACATTCTTATTCAGGAATCAGCGGTATGTTTTCACTGTAATGCCTTTTGGTTTATATAATGCAGTGGCTGAGTTTACCCATTGTCTGGATGTAACATTGGGAGAAGAGTGTAAAGGCTTTGCAAGAGCGTATGTTGATGATATTCGGGTTGCAGCTTAACCGTGGAGCCACCAGTTCAAAGTCAAATATTGAACAGCTGCCGCTAGTCGCGCGCCGCTACTATTAATAACCCACGTGCACGCTGTTAATAATCTGGCTGCAGTCGAGTGATGCGGTACTGATTTATTTTAATATTAAAAGTGTTCTGGTACTATATTTACACACGTTTTTAACAGTGAATATGTGTGAAACTTGGAAGTATTAGGAATTCAGGGAAATTGTCAGATAGCACATTTTCATTCATAATAATAAAGTATTTCACGATTAAAACTGGCCTCTGCTCGTCAAAAAGGCGAGATCTTGTAGTTTATAGTCGTTCTTACATGTAGAGGGTATTTATAAATTAACCGTGGCACAGAGTGCGACTGGATGACAAAATATCACATTAACATAAATNTTCAAAAAAAAAAAAAAAAAAAAAAAATGGTGTGTAGCCTTAGAAAGGCTTAGCGATTGTAGACCGAATCCAAATTATTAACAAGCAGAATCGCTTCACACGGAAATATGTTCAGTTAAAATATTTAATAGAGCTTGCGAAAAATTTAAAACTCTGAGAATTTGTTTGCATATTTGCACTTTACACAAGAAAAACATGTCATTTCATGGGGGCGTGGTTTCCGAAGCGAGCCGCGCGTACTGGCCAACAGATGGCAGCATGGTCGCCTATTTCACTGCTGTGCTGTATAAGTGCATCTAGCACGTTCTTTTAAAAGTGAATTTTTCATCATGTGTGGGGTCACAACAACTCGGGTTTGAAATCTGTTATGTCAAATTATTGTAGAAATATTTTTAAAATACTCTGCGATAGATGTCCGGCCTCTTTAATTAATATGAAGCATTCACGTGGTGACGTTAGCAGCAAGCACTAGCTACAGTCTATGATGACATAAACGAAGGTAAACTATCGCATATGGTGTCCCATGTCGTTTTTACACCTACACATTATTCTAGAACGAAGTTTAATTTGTTCCACTAATAACAACTGTTTTGTAACAATATAAAATAAAATACATAGACACTTTATCTACAATCTTCCTGCCTGCATATTTCTAGATGTCTGTTGTGCAAATGTAGGCTGTCAAAATAGCCAACGTGAAATTTTATTACAATTGTTCACGCATCAGCTGATACAGGATTTTGTGTGTATGATGATGTTAATATCATTTATGATGTTGCCACACACTAGCTGTCAAAAAATTGAATTCTTGTGTGACTATATTGTTTACATTGTAATGACACAATATTCTTAATTTTTCGGGACACTGGTGTAAAATTCTTTCATGAGTATGAAGCGTTGGAAAGCTTCGTAATATTGTTATCGGGTTTAAAGTTTAAAGCCGTGGTGGCTCGTTTATGGTAGTTTGTTTATCCGGCAGACGTTTGCAGTTTTACGGTTACCAGGTGGACGGTTACAGTTTTCATTTCGAACTTTGGAGTTTTGTTAAGCGTCAGCATTAATTAGACACTTTCAGGCGACGTTGACAAGTTTTAGTTCCTCTGGCGCCGTTTTGTTGTACGAGGAGTGTGTTTATGTGGTTGTTAACGGCGTCTACAGTTTTAGCTCCTACGACGCAGTTACGATAACGTGTTGAGAGCGTGCGTGGCTAGGCCCTTATCTCAGGAGAGGGGGGGCGAGAGGCAGGACAAAAGACGCGTCTGTCTGTGGCCCTTCTGGCAGTCTCACTGAGATCAGTTGCTTCAGAGTCGTCGGAAGCAGTTACTTCGGGTCAGTCGCCCGCGAGGGCAGGTCAGTGCAATCGTCAGAAGCATCATACAATGCTAGTCTAGGTCGCGTCGTGTGTGAGGATAACCCCCACATCGGCCACTAGACTTTTTCTCTGCCAGTGTGGGAGGTTGAAGCATTTTATATTTCTTTTGATGCAAGTTTTGAGACATTAATAAGCTGTAAACGACTGTGGCGCTGGTCTGTACTTTTATATTTATCTGTGAGAGGTTCGTACTCTGCATTAAATTAAATTTGTCTGTGAACTGTCACTAAAAGAATAAATAAACATATATAACAAAATACTCTGGAACCTCTTTCTTAATTAATCTGCGTCACATTGTACTGAGTCTCGTGTTTCTACCCTGAACTAGACGTGGCAAAGTAACACTCGGCAGCGTAAGCGGCCGAACGTTACAACATAACCAACATGTACAGTATGTTGTCCTAAAGTATACATTTTTTCCCCCCATCACTTTAACCCATGAAATTGTTTATCCTTGAACCCTAAGTCAGTTGTTACCCCGGAAAATCGGGAGTTGATTTATTTCAAAGGTAAGAGATGCCGGCATGACAGTGAAGATANAAGTCAGTTGTTACCCCGGAAAATCGGGAGTTGATTTATTTCAAAGGTAAGAGATGCCGGCATGACAGTGAAGATACGTAAATCACTCCTTTGCAGAACTGAAGTGCCTTTCTTAGGACACATCTTAACAAGTGAAAGCATTCGCACAGCACCTGAAAAGTTACAGGCTATAACTCAATTTCCAGTACCTACTAACTCTCATCAACTGAGAGCATTCCTAGGAGTCCTCGGATTTTATCGCAATTATTCTGACAATCTCTAAAATTGCTGTTCCTTTATTTTCTCTGCTGAAGAAAGGGCAAGTGTAGATTTGGACCACAAAACATCAGCAAGTCTTTGACCAACTGAAAGTTATCTTTCTGACAGAACATGTGATCAACCATCCAGTGCAAGGGCGAGAGTTTCTATTGTATACAGATGCTTTTGCGTACACCCTTAGTGCTAAGTTGGCACAGTTAGATGACTGTTGCTATAGCTAGTAGGACTTTTGAACAGTGCTGAAAAAAATTATACAGTGGCAGAACGGGAAGCTCTAGCTACAGTTTGGGCTCTGCAAAAGTTCAGAGATCTTTTGCTTGAAGAGAAAATCAAGTTGTTAACGGATCACTACAAGCATTAACTTGCCTGAAGTCTGGTAAAGCATTTGGAGATTGATTGACTCGGTTACTACTACTTCAGGAGTACGACTTAGAAGTGCAATACATCAAAGCAACTGATAATGAAGCTGCTGACTATCTAAGCAGGATACCCAATGCTAAACATGATCTTCTAAGACCACCTAAGGGCATGCAAGCGTTCGTGGTACCCAGCATCAATTCCTCAGCCATCAAAGCCAGCAAACCACTTAAGATCTTATAACAGTTGCCAGTTACGCAAGATCAGGATGTGTTTTTTCAAAAAGTTAAGTCCAAACTACAAGTCCTACCACCGGAGGATAAGATCAACCAAAATTTTCTGTTTGTTAGAAGAAGGAATTTTGTTTTATCACAGTGAGAGCNCTACCACCGGAGGATAAGATCAACCAAAATTTTCTGTTTGTTAGAAGAAGGAATTTTGTTTTATCACAGTGAGAGCGATGCTAATTTTGAAGAAATTTGGAAACCAGTTATACCTTCAAGTATTAATTCCCAGGTAATATATGATTGGACACGCAGGAGCAAATAAATTGTATGGTACTTTGAAACGGTTAGTGTATTGGCCTAACATGCTACGCACCATAAGGGACGTGACTTGTGTCAAAAAGACAAACGAAAATTTGCAAGGTGCATTACAACCTACTCTTCCTACCAAACCTTTACAACTAGTGTCAGTTGATATTTTAGATCCTTTACCATGTTCAAAATAGGGGTGAGATACCTGTTTGTAATGTTGGATTTATTTTCAAAGTACAAGAAGCTGTATCCACTGGTNCTACCACCGGAGGATAAGATCAACCAAAATTTTCTGTTTGTTAGAAGAAGGAATTTTGTTTTATCACAGTGAGAGCTATGCTAATTTTGAAGAAATTTGGAAACCAGTTATGCCTTCAAGTATTAATTCCAAGGTAATATATGATTGGACACGCAGGAGCAAATAAATTGTATGGTACTTTGAAACGGTTAGTGTATTGGCCTAACATGCTACGCACCATAAGGGACGTGACTTGTGTCAAAAAGACAAACAAAAATTTGCAAGGTGCATTACAACCTACTCTTCCTACCAAACCTTTACAACTAGTGTCAGTTGATATTTTAGATCCTTTACCACGTTCAAAATAGGGGTGAGATACCTGTTTGTAATGTTGGATTTATTTTCAAAGTACAAGAAGCTGTATCCACTGGTNTGTTCAAAATAGGGGTGAGATACCTGTTTGTAATGTTGGATTTATTTTCAAAGTACAAGAAGCTGTATCCACTGGTACAAGCCAATACAAAAGCTTTACTAGCCAAATTGAAGTTGTTCGTTGCTGAAGTAGGCAAACCAGTGTGTATTTTATCTGACAAAGGAAGACAAATTAAAGGTCAAGTATGGCAGAGGGGACTTCTTCAGCTTGTCATTGTTCCGACTATTTCTGTCCGACACCCCCAAAGCAATCCGGTAGAAAGAAGTATGATGTTGGGAATCATGCTTCATATCTATTGTCATGATGCACAACAGAGTTGGCAAGACCGGATAAGCTTAATTGAGTTGGCAATTAATCATACTGTACATTTATCTACGGAGTATACTCTGTATGAGGTCCTCACAAGTCAGCGCTCGGATATCTTCCCACGAGACGTTCTACCAAGACTTGTGTGCAACATCGGAAGACCTGGAGAAGATACGCTAGGAGGTAGAAGAGTTAGTAAGGAAACGCCCGCTATACTGCAGCTGAGAGCCACAAGAAACGTTACAAGATTAGTAAGTTGTGCAAGTTTGAGCTAAACGAGCTAGTTCTACGTAGAACTAATCCGGTCAGTTCATTTTGAGGAAATGCCACTAAGAAATAATTTTTGGTATTTGAAGGTCCATACGTGGCACAGGTAAAANGGTCAGTTCATTTTGAGGAAATGCCACTAAGAAATAATTTTTGGTATTTGAAGGTCCATACGTGGCACAGGTAAAATGCGCAATAATTGTTACGAGTTGTCTACTCTAGAAGGAACTTCAGTGGGCAAGTATAATATTACACAATTGAAATGCTATCCAAAGCTCAGCATTGAAATCTAAGTTACCCAGCAAAGGCTGAATATAAAGTCAACGTGTGACTAGCCTATGGTTGACAGCTTGTCCAGGAGATGTTTCAAGCTGATCAAGAGTCTGCGAGATGCTTAATGGGCTGCAGTAATGTCCTATTAATGTGAGAAGTCTTGAACTATGATGTTTAATATGGTCTAGTGTTCCTATGTTATTAAAGGGTCTTATGTCTGTGTGTTATGTTTGAGGGTACTTTGTGTTATGTATTTTGTGTATCGGCAATTGTCAAGATATGTTGTATTGCCGTATATGCCAAGATGATGTTTGCTCACTAATTTCTCAAATGAACTACAAACTGCACCGCACCTTGATATACACTCCGACAGCTAGAGCTGAGTTAATATGGAGCTATTTGCCAATGACAGTATGTGGGTAATGCTAAGTAACAGGATGTTAATGCTCGAGGGAGCTGTAAATCAATAACGAGCACTGAAGACGTTGTGTTTTATACTACACTGACACAATAGAGAAAGAAGATATCACCTAGGCAAGTTCACACGTAACAAGTATTGGCATAGCAGATTGCACGACATATTAGATTACGCTCACATAGTAAAACCACTGTGACACCCAGTGTCACCCAGTACCAGAAAANCCTAGGCAAGTTCACACGTAACAAGTATTGGCATAGCAGATTGCACGACATATTAGATTACGCTCACATAGTAAAACAACTGTGACACCCAGTACACTAATATGCACAATAGTTGTTTTCTGGTACTTATGGTTTGAAGTAAATCCACATCCTTATTTAGTTACCTAGACACATTATTGAAAAAATAATAAATATATGTATTTTTTCAGAATTATTCTATGATAACACGCAGTTAAACACATGTTACGTCACTTCACTTGATTACACACATATTTTCTTCCATTGATATTGTTGAGAATTTTAAATTGGTTTGTTTGAATACAAGTTTTATTGTATAGATGTTATTATTTTATTAAATAATTATGTTTATTCAATAAGTTTGTAGAGTATTTAAAAATGTATTTTACGAGCACTGATTATTACGTTAAAAGAAATAAATTATTTCTAGGAGTTAGGAAGTTGGAACTGTTGCTCCTGTAACCATTTACCTCACTTAGTTGCAGCTAGACTATGTGAATTTCAACTCTAGAGGGAAGTTAGAGAAACCCCAATATACACACAATCTAATTCACTTATCTCTCTGAGCTAATAAGTCCAAAGCAGCATAGTGAGTAATGAACTTCCTTGAACTCTAAGCCTAAGTGGAAAAAAAAAAAAAAGTTAATTTTTAAGACGCTTTGAAATAAACTGAAATCTACACTATTAAGAAATGCAATTATGTTTAAAGTGCTAATAAAACAGTAATTGTGTGCCAACACCCACGTACTAACAGTGATTGTTACGTTAGGTATGAACACACAGTGAAAGTTTTAAATGCTATGTACTTCAATAAAATTTACCACACGAATGCTCTGCTGCATTGTGGTAATATTGCCAGTTATCAACTGGTAATATTACCACAATGCATGCAGTTGCTGATTCTTGTTCGATGGAAAGGTAGCAGATTTTCGAAGAGATCTTCCACCGCGGGACGCAACTCAACAACGAACCGGCAGACAATATAGCGAGGCGACGTGAAGGAGACGGTTCCTGTTTGAGGNCCGCGGGACGCAACTCAACAACGAACCGGCAGACAATATAGCGAGGCGACGTGAAGGAGACGGTTCCTGTTTGAGGTCTGAAACCTGCCATGCACCTTCCGGTAATTATCTAGTTTAGGGGCTTTTCTGAAAAACACAATAAAAATTTAAAATTATGATATATTTCTACTCNCCGCGGGACGCAACTCAACAACGAACCGGCAGACAATATAGCGAGGCGACGTGAAGGAGACGGTTCCTGTTTGAGGCCTGAAACCTGCCATGCACCTTCCGACAAGACCAGCTGGGATTCGTCACTTAACGACCAATGAGAGACTTACTTCTTTACTAGAAAGCAGTATTTTCCTGTATTGAAGTTATTGTATTAATGTATTAATATGTGTAATATTATCGTTTTCTTGTTTCAGCAGAACTTTACATGAAGAATTTATTATATAATGATATTATTAATGTTGTTTGATGTTTTAAGGATTTATGTCATGTAAACACGTATTGTTGTCTTTATTATTATGAACAGAAATTTTTCTCTTATCTACAATATTGGCTAAACTGGATATTTTCCAACCATAACAATTAACACCTGCAAGTATGTTACCTAACAAACACTTGATTTTTGGACCCACAAATTTTACTTTCTATGTTTATAAATTTGGATGTAGAGTTCAACTTACACCTTTAAATTGCAGTTCAACCTTCCAGAGGGAGCTGCCTCTAAGGAGATAAGAATTGCCATTTATTTATATTTTATGTTGACACTTTTATTGGTAAATTTAATGAGTTTATGTCAACGTTTACATCTTTCAGTTTAAAATTTTCTTGTTTGTTTACATTCAGGATAGTAGAATTTTATCATGATTTTATTTTAATTATCTGAATTTTAATTAATTGAACATTTTAATGTCACAGATTTATATAATTACTGTTTCTTAATTTGTGTGATTTCTCCTTGTCAAACCATATCATTGTATATTGATAAGCCAAATTCCTAGGTCACTTACTTTAACTTCTTTATAGATAAGATTTCCTTATCAGGAAACTGTTTATTCCTTGGTTTTGTTACGCAGGAAAGGGTTACACTTTCGTAAGCCCAGGGACTCTCTCTCTAGACTTGATAGCGGTCATGTTATGTAGGGCTAGTTCCTGTAAATTTTGTTGAAATTTTTGTAAGACTGCCCATCATAAACCAGGGGGCGATGGAGGACAGACATTGTGTGTTATAAATGTGCGCATGCAAAGGAAGAGGCCTAAAAAGCACCAGTTTTAATTTATAACTGAATTTCAAGTTCCGAAGGGACTCTTGTGACTCCATTCCCGCAAGATCTTCTGAGAGTAAGTCTGTACTAAATAGTAGGAACCAAAGGTCCACATAAATTTCTAACATTTGAAATCATCATAATTTCTTAAAGTGAAGAGAAACTTTAAATATTTCCTTTTGGAGTTAGGTTAGAATAAAATGCTACGTTAGATTAAAACCCTACAATCCTAGGTTAGATTATAACACTAAAATATTAGGTTAGATTTAAAATGTAAAAGTGATTCACTCATTGTAGGGTTGGGTTAATTTAGGTTAGATGGGCACATATTAAGAAATTGGGTGGACAAATGTTAAATTGAGGTGTTTTCATATTTTCTGTGGGTGTATGTTTAGTGATTTTACCCCACAATTTCCCTGATCTTCATAATCCTCCCCACTATCATTTTTGTGATTTGTAATCATAATATGATAATGCCCCCAGTAAATTAAGGCTGTGTGCAATTAGTAAGAGTCGAAATATAACACTTTTCGGGATTTTTTTAATTATCGGAAAAGCTGCTATTCTTTACAATTACTGCATGTGGCTCTTAACACCTACATCCCTTGAGCACTTTTTAATCATCATTGGGATCAAAAGGTGGCTTATCAAATAAATAAATAAATAAATAAATAGAGCTTTGGGAAAGCTGTAAAGGGTACTGACGGAAGTAAGCAATGACGTGAAGGAAAAGGCTTATGGCACAAAGGAACAGCCACTATTGAAATGTGCAACAGCAAAATAGGGCCCCTACATGGAAGTGGAGGTGCACGGGCTGGAGAAGGTACAAAGGGCAGCTAGGAGGTTGAAGGGTAGATGGAGAGGGCAGGGGCAGGATGGTGTGGATAAAGGGAACTTTCGGCTGTCAGTGACGATGAAAATAATGGAAAGGAGCTCATTGAACGACAGGAGTGGAGAGGCTGGCCAGAATGTACAGGATGGTGGGTAATTATCTAGTTTAGGGGCTTTTCTGAAAAACACAATAAAAATTTAAAATTATGATATATTTCTACTCTACTAATGATGCAGAACACGAATATACTAGGGGCATTAACGTCCGACTAATTTCGTAATATGTGCCCACCTAACCTAACAAAACCTAACCCCACGATGGGCGAATCACTATTTTACATTTTTAAACTAACCTAGGATTGTTGGGTTTTACACTAACCTATGATGTTAGGGTTTTAAACTAACCTAGGATAGTAGGGTTTTACACTAACCTAGGATGTTTGGGTTTTATACTAACCTAGGATGTTTGGGTTTTACACTAACCTAGGATGTTTGGGTTTTACACTAAAATACGAATGTAGGATTGCAGGGATTTAAAGGAACCGTAAAACACACCAAAAGAATGTAAATTGACTCACCTAGGTAGGGGGCTGGTATAATTCCTCTGACGTTAATAGACACAAACAAACATATTTCGCAAGTTTTTTTTAATATGTTCTACTTATTTTAACACTACGGCCGCTTCAATATCAACTAGGTAAGCTATGCTGAATTCATTAAAACAACTTTTGTTGGCATAAAACGTTTCGTTCATAAACGTAAACAAACTGTCAGAAACAGTCATCTCACAAACTTGTTCAATTTTTTAAAATATGTTGCACTTATTTTAAAGCGATGCCCCTAGTATATTCGTGTTCTGCATCATTAGTAGAGTAGAAATATATCATAATTTTAAATTTTTATTGTGTTTTTCAGAAAAGCCCCTAAACTAGATAATTACCTTTTGATAGTACAATAAATTAGGTTTCAAAAAATTTAAAGGTTATAATACTAACCTTATCCCAATCTAGCCACTGAACTATGTTTTCATCAACGGCCTTATCTCCAGTTATTTTCATCTCGCATGTATGAGAGAGCACGATTGAATNAGCCACTGAACTATGTTTTCATCAACGGCCTTATCTCCAGTTATTTTCATCTCGCATGTATGAGAGAGCACGATTGAATAAAATGGCACTAAACAGTCATCGTTAAATAAAATTTAATTCGCAAGTGCAAAACTTTACCGACCTTGACTTTAATCAATACTGTACTGCACAAAAACGATAACGATTCTCTGTACCACAGAGCAAGAAAAATAGAGAGGCGACGCTTATCTGTATTACGTCATTTTTTGCGGTAATGTGAAAATATCGAAGCCCACAATTGAAACCGAAAAATAGGAGCAGACAAACACGCTGTAATAACCACCGGAAAACAGAACAAGGTCCAAACCTGACGGGATCACAAATACTATTCTTCTCGGTAGAGGACCATTAGCCATGGAGGGAAAGAAAGACCATCAAACTCTCAAAATCAGATAACAATATTGTTCTCAAATAAAAACTGAGTGAGAACGTCACAAACTACCCGAGGATCATGAAAAAGATCCGAAGGATAAGAGACAGGAAACCTCATATGAAGCAGTTGAAGGGCAAGAAACAACGTACGTCGATCACCGCCAATGGAAAACTGAATTGAGATAGGTCAAATCTTCACTAAGGACACCTCAGATACAGGAGACCTTAGTGACAAAATGAAGTATATACAAATACTACTGGGATTAATTATGACCTGAAAGGCCCGAAAAGAAATGACTGCTAAACTACAGGAACTACAATGATGATATCCTTGCCGAGAATATGTAGGGAATAAACTCTCATTGAAAGTGCTATAACCTGAATTAATAATTTTCCACTTTGCTTCCAATGACAGAAAATTCACCCATTTGGAATGGGATATAAAACTGAAAAGGAAGGTAGGGACAGCGATGCACCCCTTAAAACACTCAATATCACAAGTATATACACCATCTCATTCCCCTGAATCACTACATGACCCTGTACCCACATAAAGAGGATAGTAACATTTATTTAATCCAAAAGAACGCACTGTTCCTGTATGAGCCATATAAGTACCTCCTTATGGAGGTGGGAATAATAAATGGTGGCATTGGAAGGGTGATTAAAGAGTCCAGAACATTTATGTGAAGAAACAAACTAAGCAGACCCAACACCTTCGACAGTTTTTGAGACATCGGTGTAAATAAAAGTACAGTCAGGATATCCAGCAACAGTAGTGTTAAATTCTTGTTGGATGACTATGTGATAAACAGACCTAGTAGGAGATAGAAAGAGAAGACAATAAAAACGAAACCTCATACTGCAAATGGTGTAACATTCTCAGTCAAGGAAGAACAAAGCATACCGTCGTCAATAAAGTTTTCAGTGGAACATAACCAAGGTTGTCAACCGCTTGTGCAATACTTCTTATGCGAGAACTACAAGTAAGGATCCAATATTTACCTCGCAACAGCCTATAATGGTCGGACAAGGACATAATAAAAGATTCCATACGCAACACCATAATGGGAGTAGAAGAAAAAGCACTAATAATAAGTCTTATCCAAACTTTCTGTGTAGTTTCCAATTTGATCACCAAAAAGGGTGGCAGCAGCCCAACAATCGGGATATCGTAATCTAGAACAGACCGGATGGTAGAGGCATAAATAGAATGAAGAGCAAAATTAAGTTTCCAGCTGTTTAGACTGGGTCTGTGGTCAAGTGTGGCACTTTTTGCTGGGTACCATCAGTATGGCGACTTTTCAGACACTTGCGTGCAAAGCACACACAATAACATACTGGCGCATCTCCCGAGAAATACATGTCCAGTAGAAATGCCATGGATCATTATACTACATTTGCACTGTATCCAGGTGACCGGTTTCCTCTGTGTCGTGTGCGAACTGTAGCACAACTCCCCTTGTGGCACATGGTACATAGATAGTTCAGTGCTCCCTATTGTTGTTGGCACACGTTTCCAAACATCCATCTACTACACGCCATCGCTCGTTTGTTTTTATCGCGCTCTTTTCCCCCAGGTTTTGTGTTACTGGCCAAGTATGACGTGCTTGAATTACACGGGCATAAACATCTGTAAGTGTAGGATTCGAGGAAGTGACATTCTGCTGTGCTCATGTAACTGCATTACTGCTAGCAGTATAAAATTCTGCCAGAGAGGGGGCGTGGGAATTGCTTCCCACTCATCCTCATCTTATGCCACTGTGTCACCTGGTGAACTTGACAATGCATCAGCCAGCTGATTCTCAGCTCCCGGCACATGTTCCACTTCAAAGTCAGCATTGATACTACACAAACTGCCNATGCATCAGCCAGCTGATTCTCAGCTCCCGGCACATGTTCCACTTCAAAGTCAGCATTGATACTACACAAACTGCCTGTATTGTTTTACTGATCAAACAACAACTAGGCATTCTCTTTCGTTTACATCATAGCGATGTTCTATGGTACTGAACTTGGCAATACTGTAGTATATTATATGTATACTGATGTCTTCACTGAGCTGGTACAGGATGGGGCCTAGTCCATGTTAGCTCCAGTCTGTTTGAAAATACAATTGGCGGTTTGGGTTGTGTCATGTCAGTGAAGGGCAGTTGTGGAATCTAGTTTTTATATTAGTGAAGTTCTCGGAATGTTCATAAGTACCCTTGAATTTATGAGTAGGTGATATCAAATTGGTTAATGGATCTGTTATTATGGCAAAAAATTTAATATGCTCACATATGAAGTTAATAAAACCGAAAAATTTACTTAACTTTTTTCATGTTTTACAGGTTGCTGGGATTCGTCAATTACACTTAACTGCACAGGTTGGGACGGTTACCGTTCTTGTCAAAAATGTGCCCTAAATACTGTATACATGTGTACTCCAAGGTGACATTTCTTATTGGAACTAGTGAGATGGTTTGTAGGAAGGCGTTCAAGGACGAGTGATAGGTGTCACACATTGTCTTCCCACGACTTGGACCAGTTTACAAAATAGTTAAGATAGGCCATTGTGAACTCACCTACATAACCGTCGAGCACTTGCACCATCATTGACTGGAATGTTTCTGGAGCAGTTTTCAGNCCATTGTGAACTCACCTACATAACCGTCGAGCACTTGCACCATCATTGACTGGAATGTTTCTGGAGCAGTTTTCAGGTCAAAATGTATGGCCCTGAACTTGAACAGGCATACATCTGGAGCGGTGAAGGCAGTCTTGAGACGATCCTCTGGTTTGACAGGTATGTGCCAGTAGCTGCTGCAGAGGTCAAGAGATGTTAGAACCTTGGCACGGACCAGGTTGTTGAGTGCATCTTTGGCATTGACGAATGGAGGCAGTGTTTTGTTCTGTAATGAGGTCGAGGGGCCAGAAGTCTATGCAAAATCTCGAGGACCCGTTCTTTTTCGGAGCTAAGGTGATTGCAGAATTGTATGCACTGTTACTCGGTTCATTAATTCAGTGATCCGGCATTTCCTGAATTTGCTCCTTAATAATGTGTTGTTGATGTGGTTGATAATGGTGTGGTGCTGTGTATACTAGTTTCGACTGTGTGAGAGCAGTGCAGTGTTCTGCCACATTGGTTCAACACAGGAAGATGGCAGCGGTGAAAACATCATGGCATTAATTTTGCAGGTGTTGAATTATGAAATGGTACTCGGCCTCTACGCCGTGTTCGAGCTCGTCCAGCTGCGCATCCGTTATTTCTCTGGTGTTCCGAGGATCTAATTTATTCACACGACTGTCCCCCTTCTAATCGAAGTGAATTTGCCTCGCAGCTGGTTCTATCTCTGTGTTCAGCTCGGTTAGCCATGGTATGATGAAAATTGCATCCTCTCACAAGTCGTTTGGAAGAAAAGCTAATGATATTCTTTCAATGTCCCGAATACGCGCTGTTTTGATTATTTTGCATATTGTTCCACCAGTGTGTAGGGTGGTTTGCAAATTATACTGTTTGATTGGTTCGCTTTGTTTTGCTCAAGTCTACTACGTTCACACAGAAAAAATTATGTGAAGCATTGGTGTCTATTAGAACATGGCACTGTGTACTGTTTAAAGAAACAGGATTATGGATCACTTTATTTTTACTGCTGGAGATTTGTGAGAAGAGTATTTGTTGTGGAGTCTGCACAGGTTCACTATTACTTGCCTGGGGGTAGGTGACGTCCAGCCGCTATACCCCGCTTGTATGTTTCCCGATAGCTGTTTCACATCATGCATATAGGCAGCGCGATTTGGACACTCGTAATGGCAGCGCATGTGCTGACAGTCACAGTNCCATTGTGAACTCACCTACATAACCGTCGAGCACTTGCACCATCATTGACTGGAATGTTTCTGGAGCAGTTTTCAGTTCAAAATGTATGGCCCTGAACTTGAACAGGCATACATCTGGAGCGGTGAAGGCAGTCTTGAGACGATCCTCTGGTTTGACAGGTATGTGCCAGTAGCTGCTGCAGAGGTCAAGAAATGTTAGAACCTTGGCACAGACCAGGTTGTTGAGTGCATTTTTGGCATTGACGAATGGAGGCAGTGTTTTGTTCTGTAATGAGGTCGAGGGGCCAGAAGTCTATGCAAAATCTCGAGGACCCGTTCTTTTTCGGAGCTAAGGTGATTGCAGAATTGTATGCACTGTTACTCGGTTCATTAATTCAGTGATCCAGCATTTCCTGAATTTGCTCCTTAATAATGTGTTGTTGATGTGGTTGATAATGGTGTGGTGCTGTGTATACTAGTTTCGACTGTGTGAGAGCAGTGCAGTGTTCTGCCACATTGGTTCAACACAGGAAGATGGCAGCGGTGAAAACATCATGGCATTAATTTTGCAGGTGTTGAATTATGAAATGGTACTCGGCCTCTACGCCGTGTTCGAGCTCGTCCAGCTGCGCATCCGTTATTTCTCTGGTGTTCCGAGGATCTAATTTATTCACACGACTGTCCCCCTTCTAACCGAAGTGAATTTGCCTCGCAGCTGGTTCTATATCTGTGTTCAGCTCGGTTAGCCATGGTATGATGAAAATTGCATCCTCTCACAAGTCGTTTGGAAGAAAAGCTAATTATATTCTTTCAATGTCCCGAATACGTGCTGTTTTGATTATTTTGCATATTATTCCACCAGTGTGTAGGGTGGTTTGCAAATTATACTGTTTGATTGGTTCGCTTTGTTTTGCTCAAGTCTACTACGTTCACACATAAAAAATTATGTGAAGCATTGGTGTCTATTAGAACATGGCACTGTGTACTGTTTAAAGAAACAGGATTATGGATCACTTTATTTTTACTGCTGGAGATTTGTGAGAAGAGTATTTGTTGTGGAGTCTGTCCAGGTTCACTATTACTTGCCTGGGGGTAGGTGACATCCAGCCGCTATACCCCGCTTGTATGTTTCCCGATAGCTGTTTCACATCATGCATATAGGCAGCGCGATTTGGACACTCGTAATGGCAGCGCATGTGCTGACAGTCACAGTACCGACAAGCGAATGGTAGTCAGCCATGTCCCGAACCTATTTACATAGAGTCACTCTGATCCCTTTTACTCAGAATACACACATCTCTGGGGTTTGAGGATTTGCTATTTTTGGTTAGGTTGTTCTGAATGTTTATTCCCGGTCTCTTTCACCCCCAATTTCGCGTCACTCTGGTGGTGCTGGAATGGTGACCCGGGATCTCGTCGCGAATGGGCAGGTGTTATCGCCGACATCTGTTCTAAGATCAATAATGTCCTTATAAAGTCATCCACTGGGTAATGAATAAGCAGTGTGAGGGCACCCCAGAATTCTGGTCGTATTGTACCTGCTACCACCCCGAGCACTTCCTTGGTTGACAGCTATGAATTATATGTCTGCACGAGATATATTTTCTGCATAGCGAATGTTGAGAAGAGCTCGTCAGATTTATGCGCCTTGAGAATTACATGACTGTGTGCTTGCAGAAAGATGAAAGTGCCTGGAAAATGACACTCAAATGCATAGCGGAATTCTTCCCACATGATGTCATAGTGTTAAATGCCACACTACAACTGAATCGCATCATTACTGAGGTGGTCATCCACACAGTTGGGCCAGTCTTCCTCCTCGATGCCATAGCGCAACAGGCTACTGGTACAGAAGTGCAGGAAGGCAGAAATGTCTTCGGTATATAGGCCTGCAAACCCATGGAATAGATTGTAAATGGATTGGTGTAGACACTGGAGTTTCTGGAAGAGGGCACTAGGTCGTGTTGTTGTTTAAGCTGCTGTAGGCATGGCACCATNTGGTGTAGACACTGGAGTTTCTGGAAGAGGGCACTAGGTCGTGTTGTTGTTTAAGCTGCTGTAGGCATGGCACCATGTGGTCTTGTGGCTATGTGAAGAAGCGGTGTAGAATGAGTTGGAGGCATGGTAGGCTGCGAGGCGTGGCAAGCGGCGAGGCGTGGCAGGCGGCGAGTCGTGGCTGTGCAGGCACTGGAATGTGCATTACAGAGATGGCAATAAGAGTGGCAGCATGCACTGCTTGCTCACAAAATGCTCATTCCTGGAATCACACCCCTGGATCGTGGTGGTCCATAGGTGGTGGGCTATCAATCTGCAGCTGTCACAGCATGTGAGCCCAGAGCTCATTCCTTGACAGACATTTTGTGGACATCACACGGGTGGGGTTTGGTTGGCCCTACCGATGATGGCTGGTTGTTTAGCAGGAAAGTACGCATATGGTTTTGGCAGTTCTTGACATTTTTACACTGAATGAAGTTCTCGGAAGTCACTGTGGCAAGTTCCTTAGGTGACAGACACTTGTCTTGGTTCACTCGATGCCACCGAGAGCAAGCAAATGTGGCTTGGAAAGGTCGACGGTACCCCGAACCTGGCAAGGTCTTACACAGTGTTCACACAGATCGACAGGTCGGCGTGCGGTGGTACGGGACACTGAATCGGAACAGTGTGCATTGTTTATGTTGTCAATATCCTCGTGCAGTCGCTCGGCTTCCATGGGATTATCACAGTCACAGTTGTTAGATCTTAGTTGCACTAGAGTAAATGGATATGGGTTCGGTAGTGGGTGCACACACTTCAAGCACAAATGTTCCACAATACAACTGGTGCTGTGCCAGTCCATCGACCCGCTGTCGTGTCACGGTTGGCGAGAAAATTCCATGTTGCTTTGATCTTCGCCAGGGTCAACGGGCCCTGCGTCACGCAGTTGCCTCCCCTATGCCGCACCTGGGAGCAGTTAACTACCCGTGCAGATGGAGGAGTGGTGATGCCACACATGCACACCACACACATTGTTGGCTGCCTGTTACCTATCTCGCCCAGTGAGAAGAGAGAGGGGAGGGTAGATGTTCCTCCACAAAATGTTGGCGGAAGATACCAAGACCGGTTTCTCAGTTGNGTGAGAAGAGAGAGGGGAGGGTAGATGTTCCTCCACAAAATGTTGGCGGAAGATACCAAGACCGGTTTCTCAGTTGCGTAGCTCAATAATGGTGTGGCTGACTGATGATCGCCATGTTATTGGTTAATTTTCGCACACTGACACGAAGTTCCATGGAGCTCATGTTGGCATAGACCTTTATGGCACAGAAAGGGAAGATTACCAGGAACATGAATTTTGCAAAAGGATTACAGAATTTTGACACATAAAAGAAAATTGCACTTGCAACAAAAAGGATGGGTACATCTACACGATAGACATACAGGAGAGTAGTGGGGATTTACATCAGGAAGAAGCATAGGAAAATTTTGTGTCAGGATTTTTGACAAAGATGTAGCCACAGGTAAAGGTGATACTTAACAAGACATAGTTGGCTCAAGTGCGGGTATCAGGTTTTGAAGATTGCAGTCACAGATTCAAAAAGGCTTGTTTAGGTTAACTTGGGTAACAAGGTCTCCAGCTACTTTGAGCAGATATTATTCGCTAGGGGCGGATTGTTCATCCCAATGGCTGCCCCTGGACTCACCCAGCACCAAAGATAATGTTGTATTGTTAACAGAGTATTCATGTTTGCCTGCTTAGTGAGGATATAGGTCTCCTCATATGCTTCTAATTTCCAGGTGATATTGTTACCGCCATCTCACATGCCGATTTAACTTATGCTCCCAACATTCACGTCATTTCGGAGGTGCAGTGGTTCAGTGAGTAGATGACCCGAAATTATGTGACCATGAAGTGGGAAGCAGCAAAATAAAACACCGTTTGTAGCATAGGTTTTTTTTACTTACTGCAACGACTCTCCTGGGAGACACTTAAATCGTTCCAACAGCTGTGGTGTGTCGGCAACCCTTAACAGCAAGAAAAAAATATGTGGCAACCTTAACAGTAAGAAAAAGGAATGCAGCCGATGAACAATTACAGGATTTATGGTCCTGATGCTTTTGAGCTGACAGGATATGTGGGTGGTGCTGCCTCTGGGTGACGAAAGTTACAATACGGTTCCATAATAAAAGAGTTAATATTGCACCTACATGGTGATTTATCCAAAAATGGTGAAGGACTAGAGGCACGCGACGTGTAATCACCCCTGAGATCTCTCATGAACCAACTGAATAAAATGGTGGTGGTCCATCAAGACTCGGTCCAAAAGAGCAGGAGAGAGACAGGAAAATGCAAAACATATATTAAAGTGAGAACAAGTATACTGAAACATAATNGTGGGAAGAGAGAGGGGAGGGTAGATGTTCCTCCACAAAATGTTGGCGGAAGATACCAAGACCGGTTTCTCAGTTGTGTAGCTCAATAATGGTGTGGCTGACTGATGATCGCCATGTTATTGGTTAATTTTCCCACACTGACACGAAGTTCCATGGAGCTCATGTTGGCATAGACCTTTGTGGCACAGAAAGGGAAGATTACCAGGAACATGAATTTTGCAAAAGGATTACAGAATTTCNGAGCTCATGTTGGCATAGACCTTTATGGCACAGAAAGGGAAGATTACCAGGAACATGAATTTTGCAAAAGGATTACAGAATTTTGACACATAAAAGAAAATTGCACTTGCAACAAAAAGGATGGGTACATCTACACGATAGACATACAGGAGAGTAGTGGGGATTTACATCAGGAAGAAGCATAGGAAAATTTTGTGTCAGGATTTTTGACAAAGATGTAGCCACAGGTAAAGGTGAACCTTAACAAGACATAGTTGGCTCAAGTGCGGGTATCAGGTTTTGAAGATTGCAGTGACAGATTCAAAAAGGCTTGTTTAGGTTAACTTGGGTAACAAGGTCTCCAGCTACTTTGAGCAGAGATTATTCTCTNGACAGATTCAAAAAGGCTTGTTTAGGTTAACTTGGGTAACAAGGTCTCCAGCTACTTTGAGCAGAGATTATTCTCTAGGGGCGGATTGTTCATCCCAATGGCTGCCCCTGGACTCACCCAGCACCAAAGATAATGTTGTATTGTTAACAGAGTATTCATGTTTGCCTGCTTAGTGAGGATATAGGTCTCCTCATATGCTTCTAATTTCCAGGTGATATTGTTACCGCCATCTCACATGCCGATTTAACTTATGCTCCCAACATTCACGTCATTTCGGAGGTGCAGTGGTTCAGTGAGTAGATGACCCGAAATTATGTGACCATGAAGTGGGNCCCAACATTCACGTCATTTCGGAGGTGCAGTGGTTCAGTGAGTAGATGACCCGAAATTATGTGACCATGAAGTGGGCAGCAGCAAATAAAACACCGTTTGTAGCATAGGTTTTTTTTACTTACTGCAACGACTCTCCTGGGAGACACTTAAATCGTTCCAACAGCTGTGGTGTGTCGGCAACCTTAACAGCAAGAAAAAATTATGCGGCAACCTTAACAGTAAGAAAAAGGAATGCAGCCGATGAACAATTACAGGATTTATGGTCCTGATGCTTTTGAGTTGACAGGATATGTGGGTGGTGCTGTNAACAGCAAGAAAAAAATATGTGGCAACCTTAACAGTAAGAAAAAGGAATGCAGCCGATGAACAATTACAGGATTTATGGTCCTGATGCTTTTGAGCTGACAGGATATGTGGGTGGTGCTGCCTCTGGGTGACGAAAGTTACAATACGGTTCCATAATAAAAGAGTTAATATTGCACCTACATGGTGATTTATGCAAAAATGGTGAAGGACTAGAGGCACGCGACGTGTAATCACCCCTGAGATCTCTCATGAACCAACTGAATAAAATGGTGGTGGTCCATCAAGACTCTGTCCAAAAGAGCAGGAGAGAGACAGGAAAATGCAAAACATATATTAAAGTGAGAACAAGTATACTGAAACATAATNGGTCCAAAAGAGCAGGAGAGAGACAGGAAAATGCAAAACATATATTAAAGTGAGAACAAGTATACTGAAACATAATGACCCTGCATCACAAAACGAATGAATACTTATTAATTAGCTTTGACAAACAAATTACTTATGGATATAAAAATATGTTGTCATAAAACAAGTTAAGCAATGTATTGTAGCAAAGCTCTGGGCTGTTTCTCCCAGAACATTGCCTCGTTCATTAAATCGAAAACACAATTACACTGCAACAAAGAATTTACAAAATAATTATACTCCCAAATTTTTACTATAGTAAAGTGGCATCGGGTGGCTTGAAGTGGTCGAGTTCACTTTCACCCCAGGAGGGGTGTGGGCTGCCATGCCTGAATGGCTATAAAACCATGATAACTGTTTGCCAAAACTCTTTGAGCTGAATTTGAAAGTGATGATAAGTTAAGAAAAATTGCCTTGGTGTCAGGTCGCAAACACACTGCCCGCACATGCACACACAGGGACGTAACAATTGTAGAAGGGAGCGCGAAGGGGGTTACTGGAACTCTGGAGTAGTTGTGGCCCCCTTGCCGCATTCATTTCCCCGCTGATAACTTTATACAGGAAGGATCGTTTGGTGATAGTAGTCGGCCTAAATTGTTATGCCCTCTAAAGTTACCTCTTGAGGACATTAACATANGGCCTAAATTGTTATGCCCTCTAAAGTTACCTCTTGAGGACATTAACATAAGACTGTCACCTGACTCTGGCCAGTGCCTCGGACATCGCGCAGATAGGGTGCACGCTTAGTACACCACGCCGAGGCATGATCAAAATGCCATGGGGGGGAGGGACATGAGACATGGCACTAAATAAATCATAATTTAATGTGTTTTAGGTAATAACGTGGCTTTTAAATGCTGAAGACATTGTTCTGTTGTAAGTTTCGCGAGGTATTCCAAGATTACATGCTAAATGAAAGTTTTAACAGTGAAATGGAAAAGTGATGGCACTATTTGGAAGCCATTTAAGAATGATTTAAATACTGAAATATATACTTAGTAACTTAATGGTGAATCAGTTTAACGATTGTGCATTACAAAAATTTTAAAAATTTGATACAAAGTCTGTCAATACACAAAAAAAACGTACACACCCACTAAGGCACTTTGTCTTAGCTTTCAAATTTGGCTTTCATATAATCTTTACTAGCTGTGCCTGCGGCTCCGGGCTCCGCTCGTATGGACTACGGAATTATTGTTTTGGGTTTTTTGTTAAGGTTCCCCCCTCCCTTCCCATGCGCTTCCGCCCACCATCACCAATGCTCTCCACGTCGCATACGGTAAACCAACTAACGAAAGTAAATTTTTTTAGGTAATTTCTAGCGATAAATAGTAGCCAATATCAACTTTCATCCATCCAACTATTTTTGTGGAAGAAATTATGTCGATCTGGTGTTAGGTTGCGATGTTGCATTGTTATTGCGTTTGTATACTTTTTAATTTTTCAATAAGAATTTCGGGTTTAAGAAATTTTCTCGGGGTAAAAAGTAGCTTATCACTTCCCTGGCCCTCCAACTATCTCTGTGCAGAAATTGACCTCGATTCGTTGCTGCGTTGCGACGTGGAATAAGGACAAACAAACAAACAAACACACTTNTCTGTGCAGAAATTGACCTCGATTCGTTGCTGCGTTGCGACGTGGAATAAGGACAAACAAACAAACAAACACACTTAATCATTTATATAATAGTTAGGCTATATATATATATAGCAAGGACCGATATATTTTTCAGTTGCATATCAATCGTTAAGTTATTTTCCATTTGGATATATTGATAAGTATCGACATATATATATCGTTATATCGTGTTTTGAAGAAGCATAGTACACTGGACGTTAATTTTACTAAATAATTTTTTTGAGGAAATGAGATATTTTTTTGGGATAAAAAGTAGCCTACGTCTACTTTTACTATAGTACAGAAGCGCAGCCGGCGTTTTTTCATGCTACGGCCTGAGAAAAGTAGCGCAGGGGCAATCCAATTCATTCGCACTCGGGAGGAACTGGGTTGGAAACCCAGTCGGACCATTCCCATTTTGGCTTTCCATGGTTTCCCGAAATCGTCCCAGGTGAATAGAGACATGCGCCCATTAAATTTGGTAATTAAGAAAGGAAAAGTTTTATCTCTGGTAAAAACACTTATTATAATTTCTCTGTTATAGATACATATATGCTACCATGGAGTTTTTTTAGGTCTTTTTATTCTACACAATTCTTTATTATATTATATTGTTCCAGCTTTAACTGTTTAGACAGCACATTGCAAGAGAGCATGCTGGTGGCAAACATTTTCCCGACTTGATTCACTATTATTACTGTTTGTAAATTTTTTGAGATATTTTCTCGCAATAAAAAGAGGCGAATATCACCTTTCAACCCTACGACTATTTCTGTGCAAGAAATTACGTTGATATGTTGCTCGGTTGCGACGTTGAATTGTTGACGTTGCATTGTTATTCCGTTCGTATACTTTTTTATTTTCCAATAAGAAATATAAATAAGATATTTTCTACGGATAAAAAGAATCCTATGTCACTTCCCCGTCCTCCAACAATCTCTGTGAAAAAATCATATCGATCTGTTGCTCTGTTGCGACGTGAAAGAGGGACAAACAAACATCCAAACATACCCTGCTCAAAAATAAGACAGAACATCGAGCCGACTAATGTCACATTGACACGAATGCGGCTTGTCGCTGTAACTATAGACTGAAGATGAGGTTGACCAATCTCACTGGCTGCGCACAACCAATCTATGCTAATACAGGTAATAAAAATGGTGTGGATTAAATTTGATGTTAGAACACTGTTTAACAAACAAGTGCTTTCAAATGTTTTATACTTACACTAACAGCTTTGTAATTCTCTTTGATTAAATTCAAAGTGGTAAAAGTATTTTAGAGTGCTTGCCATTTAAAAATTAGGTTATAAAGAAACTAGTTCATTATTGTTTGCCATTTGACTTCGAAAGTTGTGTTTCCTAGGGGAAGGTCTATGTTGGGTACATGCATAGAAGACGAATAAGTGGTTTACCTCATCTTTAGTCTAAGGCTTGTCACACATCCCTGTGCAAAGTTTCAACTGTCAAGAATTATCGCCGAAAATTACCATACCTGGTGATGATGCAAGAGCAGCGAGGGTCGCGTCTAGCTTCTGAGCGGGTTGCGCAATAACTGTTAGTAGGGNTGATTAAATTCAAAGTGGTAAAAGTATTTTAGAGTGCTTGCCATTTAAAAATTAGGTTATAAAGAAACTAGTTCATCATTGTTTGCCATTTGACTTCGAAAGTTGTGTTTCCTAGGGGAAGGTCTATGTTGGGTACATGCATAGAAGACGAATAAGTGGTTTACCTCATCTTTAGTCTAAGGCTTGTCACACATCCCTGTTCAAAGTTTCAACTGTCAAGAATTATCGCCGAAAATTACCGTACCTGGTGATGATGCAAGAGCAGCGAGGGTCGCGTCTAGCTTCTGAGCGGGTTGCGCAATAACTGTTAGTAGGGGACAGCATGGGGCGTGGCGATCGCCCCACCTCCATCTCATAATACCTCTAAGCATGCTCCAGCTGACGACTTTCGGCCACCAGGGCACGGCGGCGTTTACTGACCAATAAGACGAGATAGAAGGAACAAGTGCTTCTAGAATCCATGAATTCTGTATATAAGACTTTGCGGGGCTTTTGGAGGACAGAGAGAAACTTGCTTGGTGACAGACCTTTAGGGGGATTTTCCTCCCTCTGAAATACCTATGGTGGAGGGGTGATGTAAGAAAGGAAAAGTTATGTATATTTATATTTGTGTGTTTTAACTGTATTTTAAAGGGGTTTTGAAATAATTGTTAAAACGAATGTTAAAGATTTGTTAAAAATTTAAAGTTGTGTGTGATAACATTGTTGGTCAAAAATAATAGTTTTTTGTAGAAATTATGAACTACATAAATTAAAAAAAAAAATATTGGGGTTCTCCTTTATACACCAAACTTACTTAGGATTTGTACACCGCCTCCTGATGGTTGTTTTTCTCTGCTTGAAGTAAAAGTTATAGAGATATAGTAAAAAAAACCAAAACTGAAGGGAAGGAAGGGCGTATTTCGCCTGTCTGATCCTTCAGAGTTTATCTGTTGCAATAAACGTGTCTCTAAAATTCACCGACAAACTCCGGGAGGTGATTCTGTGTGAAAAATTAAGTAGAAAATATATAGGACACTTTGTATTAAGGGAGGAATTACCACTTGAAAATCAAATTTGAAAACAGTAATCTCCATAAATATCGGAAACTAAGTGACATTAAATGGAAATACTCCAAACATTGTTTTCTGTTATTGGGATCCTTAACGTACAGCAATCATGTGTGTATACCTTCCACTGTAATAAAAATAACAGGGGTGGCCACCCTTTTATAGTATGCAACTTTTGTACCGTCGGGATTTTTAAAGATTTTATGGCGACCTATTGAGCAGTATTACTTACATAACAAATATGGTCCTCTTGTTGCAAGTGCATAGGACCCACCATTTTAGTTCAAAACACACATGAAATTACGGTCCAGTGTTATAGTCCCTAACATGTAGGCCACACTAAAACATGAGTCAATGGTAGGCTGCTGGGTCCACTGCACAACTGTTGGCGGAATACATTTAAACACATACTTTAAACAACCTGTACCACCCATTTATATGCTTACAGTACGTAAGTGGTATGGTTATTGTATCAAAAAATATGTTGACCTGTGTCAACATGCTACACCCCATGGTTATCACGAAATGGATGTTTAATGTTAGAAACAGATGTGCTATGCCTGCGACATACGCCTATAAATTTGTGATACGGGTTGTTTACAGTATGTGTTTAAATGTCTTCCACCATAACTTGTACAGTGGACCCAGCAGACTAAAATTGGACTCAAGCTAATAGTGTGGCCTACGTGTCAGGGACTGTAATGCTGATACGAAGCTTCATGTGTGTTTAGAACGAAAACGGTGGGTCCTATGCACTTGCAACAAGAGGACCATATTTGTTATGTAAGTGACACTGCTCAATAGGTCGCCATAAAATCTTAAAAAATCCCGATGGTACAAAAGTTGCATACTATAAAAGGGTGGTCACCCCTGTTATTATTACAGTGGAAGGTATACACACATGATTGCTGGTGGTTAAGGATCCCAATAACAGAAAACAATGTTCAGAGTATTTTCATTTAATGTCACTTAGTTTCAGATATTTCAGGAGATTACTGTTTTCAAATATGATTTTCAAGGGGTTACTCCTCCCTTAATATTGCATGTAGATACAACCTGTCTTATGACTCTTTAATGGGAATAGATAAGATGTGAATTCGTTATAAATATTTTCCATAATTTTGTCTTGTTAAAAACACGAAACCAAATGAAGTACAATTTCCTGGGATCAAATAATATAGACAATAATTACCATACTAAGGCGTCATATTGTAGTAGACACCAACTTCTTTTATTGTGTCACTGGCTGATTATATGAAAGTAGATTGACAATGGTAGAAATATGCTTAAAATTATCAATGAAATTAAACAATATTTTTTAAAGAATATGCTTATATTGATGTGAGTACAAACGCACCCCACCTTGGCGAATCCAGGGTTTTTATGTGTTTTCAGTGTAAAAATATTTTACTTTATTAGCATCAATTGGGGCAATGGAGTGATCATACTGCTGCATGTATATATTTCCATTATAAGTCACATTACACGTCAGAATGGGAACCCACAAACAGGTGTCGCAACGACAGCGAACAGTCCACGTCTAGAAGCCAAACAGTTCATACCAACAGGCAACACACTTCATTCACCGACATGGAATATCGTGGAGACAGGCCTCCTGGGTGGTCGACCACAGTCCGCCACAAAATCAGAGCAATCGGTAAAAAGATTCTACAAGATGTCTCCATTGAGTGCTTTCCCATCGGGACGGGAATAAACTTGTGTGTACAGACGTCGCCACTATCCACATGTAACCAAGTTAATGTATATTTGGCGCCCTTCCAGTGTGGCCAGAAAAACCATGTTTTCAATTTTTGAGAAATGTTTTCAAACAATTTCAAACATGTCATTTCAAATGGGCTAACCACTGTGACACTAACTCATTTTAGAGCATCCTAAATGTTTTACATTGACGTGGACCACCCCTGCATGGTCTGGCACAGCCACTTTCATCACGTCATCATCCCACAGTCACTGCACCAGTGCGTCGCGCGGAACACTCACATCGTGTGTTCCGATGCGTGTTCACAACGTTCTCTTGGGGAAGGGTCATAACACGATACCAAGTGACCCAACCGAATGTCTGCAGTGTCTCTAGAGAGATCTTTGTGATTAGGATTGGAATCAAGTGTTAGAATGTATATTAAATAGCATTAGAATTTATCGCCCAGGGACAAATGTTCGTGAAATTCGCCCTTATGGGATTGCGAAGTAATCGCAGAATAAGTGCACGCCACGTGCATATTTAATAAGGTGTAAAGTAGCAATCCAAGGTTATTTGAAGTGTTCTGTATAATTTTCCGAGTGCAATTGTATGTCTAATCAAACCAATTAGTGATGTGGGAAATAATATTTTATTTTTACCTGACCGTTCCGGTCTTAGAGTGCCCAAAAACCTAATAAACCTAAATTTCCCACATGCTCGCAAGGCACCACATAATCATGTTTTGTATTTAAATAAGTGCTTAAGAAAGAACTCTGAACTCTTCTCATCCCGAACATTGACGGGTCCTATTGTCTGTATGTATTATTTGTTTGTAAAATTAGGTCAGTTAACTAAGATACCTCGTGGGATGGTTCGACCTCTCGGCGAGGATGCAGTTCGCCCGCACTACTCCCGGCAGTCTGATTCCTCGCGTCTTAGGTGCTGCACGTGCATCACGTCATTGAGGACTTTCAAACTTTGTTCTGAAAACTTAACTGCAATAGGTTAACGTTATTTAGTGGACCTTTTATTTAGTTTACCAACAGTCTTCCCTGCGTTCGCAGCACCCTTCCGTCAGTTCAATTTACCGACCCCGGAGGTTTAATTTCTATTGTAAGTTTTAGCGCCATCTTGGCCTTTTTCTACAGTNTGACGTGGACCACCCCTGCATGGTCTGGCACAGCCACTTTCATCACGTCATCATCCCACAGTCACTGCACCAGTGCATCGCGCGGAACACTCACATCGTGTGTTCCGATGCGTGTTCACAACGCTCTCTTGGGGAAGGGTCATAACACGATACCAAGTGACCCAACCGAATGTCTGCAGTGTCTCTAGAGAGATCTTTGNTTCTCTTGGGGAAGGGTCATAACACGATACCAAGTGACCCAACCGAATGTCTGCAGTGTCTCTAGAGAGATCTTTGTGATTAGGATTGGAATCAAGTGGTAGAATGTATATTAAATAGCATTAGAATTTATCGCCCAGGGACAAATGTTCGTGAAATTCGCCCTTATGGGATTGCGAAGTAATCGCAGAATAAGTGCACGCCACGTGCATATTTAATAAGGTGTAAAGTAGCAATCCAAGGTTATTTGAAGTGTTCTGTATAATTTTCCGAGTGCAATTGTATGTCTAATCAAACCAATTAGTGATGTGGGAAATAATATTTTATTTTTACCTGACCGTTCCGGTCTTAGAGTGCCCAAAAACNAATCAAACCAATTAGTGATGTGGGAAATAATATTTTATTTTTACCTGACCGTTCCGGTCTTAGAGTGCCCAAAAACTTAATAGACCTAAATTTCCCACATGCTCGCAAGGCACCACATAATCATGTTTTGTATTTAAATAAGTGCTTAAGAAAGAAATCTGAACTCTTCTCATCCCGAACATTGAAGGGTCCTATTGTCTGTATGTATTATTTGTTTATAAAATTAGGTCAGTTAACTAAGATACCTCGTGGGATGGTTCGACCTCTCGGCGAGGATGCAGTTCGCCCGCGCTACTCCCGGCAGTCTGATTCCACGCGTCTTAGGTGCTGCACGTGCATAACGTCATTGAGGACTTTCAAACTTTGTTCTGAAAACTTAACTGCAATAGGTTAACGTTATTAAGTGACCTTTTATTTAGTTTACCAACAGTCTTCCCTGCGTTCGCAGCACCCTTCCATCAGTTCAATTTACCGACCCCGGAGGTTTAATTTCTATTGTAAGTTTTAGCGCCATCTTGGCCTTTTTCTACAGTAATAGCCACTGGTAGGCCTTGTGAGTCAGGTCCACTTAAATTTGCATTACATACATGTAACTGTTTATACTATTCGGCAATACAATTTACTCGAGTTAACCGAAACTTGTGAGTTCTCATTTTTGGGTTGTATCTCGGGCCCTACCCCTATCCAAGAAGTCATCGATGCCTCGAGGAGGCAACCTTCATTTATAAGGTAAAAAGGTAATATTAAGGCTGGTTGAGGAGCCTGAATAGCCCGGCTATATATTACGTTTTCCTGTACATTTGTACAGTGTGTCTTAGGGGATACAGCCATGTGGTCATTCCGCCCATGATCTTGAGAACTGTGACTTCGTTATCACCCAGTGGGCTGGCGCCCATTCTATTCGAAATAGGATTTGTATAATATTCTGACTTTTCTTAACATAGTTGCGGGACGATGTTCGCGTTACTATCCCCGACCGCTCAGATAATGTTAACCACAAGCTACATATTATAAACACCGTAATCTAATCATGTAATTGTCCAACCAACTTACAAGTCTTGGAACTGTAGGCAAAATTCACAAGTGTCAAGTGTATATATGTAACACCATTCAGGTGTTACGTACTTGTAAAAAGTCAAATATAGCATTTCAGTCACTTTTGAACATCTGCACCAAACCTGACATATAAAGTATTGCAAATAAATCAGTTAAGGGTGTAAGAGTGAATGCAGCATAACTATCGAGAAATCAATTTGCTGCAAACTATCCCAAATTGTTTCTGCAATTTTGTAACATTTTAAAAATTTGTCATAAATTTTCGCACAAATTTTACGCGTAAATTTTCAGGTGTAAGAGCCCTTCGGGCACCAGTGGAGTGTCACAACTTAATTCTAAACACTTTATAACAGTATTAAAATTAGTTTCAGACTTTTCAGGCACATTTTCAAAAAATTTTGCAAACATTTCTGTAAAATTTTAGTATGGCGGAAGGACTTGACTGCATGGTCAACAGTTGACATTGCTAATAGCACCCTGCATGACCAAACGAAGCGGCCATTTTCAGTCACCAATCACACCGCTCCAGTGATGTCATGCCAAACTGGAGAACAAGAGATCCGAGCAGTGCCGAAGGTACAAAGGTTGTGTGGGCCGTACCCCATCACCAAAGCAACGCTGCTCTGGGTCGGTCATGCCTGCTCACAGAAGATCGATAGGGACGACTGTTGCAAGGGGAGATGATCTATGACCCCCATCAGCTGTAGCAAATAACGGTCTACAGCCGTATAGCGCACCCAAACCGGATATACTTTAACGCCATGAACAAAATTATGTGACAATTTGACATCCGGATTGTTACCTGTGAAAAGCACGAAAAGTTAAAATGTGTGGGAAATTTTTCCATTAGTCACCCAGAGGGCCACTGTCCGCCAGTTACCGTACCCTGCTCAATGGCATGGCTACAGTGAGCGCTGAACAACAGGTNCCCAGAGGGCCACTGTCCGCCAGTTACCGTACCCTGCTCAATGGCATGGCTACAGTGAGCGCTGAACAACAGGTGCCCAAATGACACTTGCAGAGGTACCAGATCATATACTATTTCCTTCCAATATTGTTCATGTCGGTACCATAACAAGTGAGTGACTACAGATGACTGGGAACTGTCAGATTGCCTTGAGGGATTCATTTTGTGCAGTCTGTGCTAAGACACAGTTCAACCAACAAAACCCATGGCAATTTCCCACTCGTCTATGTTTATGTTTAATGCCTCCATGTTACCGATAGTGTGATGTGAGTGCCAGTGACAGTTGTGGGAGTGTTACTGCCCACTGTACAATTTGCCTGTTCACGTGTCCCCATGGCAGACTGTCCACAAGGGAGCTCGAAATGATTATCCCGGCTAACAACAGCTACAGATGTGATTGGTGTATTCCAGAGATAGTGTAATTAACGAACACAGTGATTGTGCAACACAGCTTCAGTCATCAGATACCGCGATGCTACCTCCACAGGAAGATGACCTGATAAACATGCTGCATTTGACAACAGCTGACATCCAGACACATGCCTCGAGCATTGCTGTGATGGTGGAAAGAACATATCTGACATCCGATCCGTCTACTGGTCGTTGCGAGCTTCCGCGTGCCCTCTACAGGGGAGAGTCGGCCCGAACATGGAAGTCTCCCTCTCCACGACTCCAATGTCAGTGTTGTTCACTGGACTGCACCACCCCTTCGCTACCACTTAGGTACTCCCGAAGTTAAATGACTGTCTCGCTCTCATGTCCCTAAGAGAGATCTTTTGAGGGCATGATAATTCGGGCTGACTAATACTGCCAAGATACATCCCCAGTAAGAATACTGCTAGGGAAATGAATGCAGCGAGAGGGAGAGAGCAGTTATAGTGTTCACAAAACCCTTTGTGTGCCTCTCATTCATTCCCTATTAATTTCCCTGTGCATGTGTTGTGCACATAGTGTGAGTGGGCAAATTATTCATTAAATTATGGGCTTCAAGGACACATACACAAGCCACGTGTTTGTGTTACACAGTAAAAATGTGCTTTGTAAATTATTTATTCGAGCATAGCTACCATCACCCCGCCTGGAGTTATAGTGGCCTCATCCACTTCAAGCTGCTGTTGCCACCATAAAATATACCTAAAAAAGGGATCAAGTTATTTGTCCATCAATTAAAATATAAAGTTTAAAATGTAAACAAACACACAATAGACTGGGAGGGACAGCCTCGAAACTTACTTAAAATAACTTGCGTTTAATTTTTCCACCAATAAAATTTCTTATGATGTTCTATAAACTTATGCAAATTCAAATATAAGAGTTTTTGTATTGTAATTATATGTAATTCTATTTGTGTGTATTTGTTTCCTCAGTAAATGCGCTAGTGTATTTTCTTNGTAAAAATGTGCTTTGTAAATTATTTATTCGAGCATAGCTACCATCACCCCGCCTGGAGTTATAGTGGCCTCATCCGCTTCAAGCTGCTGTTGCCACCATAAAATATACCTAAAAAAGGGATCAAGTTATTTGTCCATCAATTAAAATATAAAGTTTAAAATGTAAACAAACACACAATAGACTGGGAGGGACAGCCTCGAAACTTACTTAAAATACATTGCGTTTAATTTTTCCACTAATAAAATTTCTTATGATGTTCTATAAACTTATGCAAATTCAAATATAAGAATTTTTGTATTGTAATTATATGTAATTCTATTTGTGTGTATTTGTTTCCTCAGTAAATGCGCTAGTGTATTTTCTTNATTTTTGTATTGTAATTATATGTAATTCTATTTGTGTGTATTTGTTTCCTCAGTAAATGCGCTAGTGTATTTTCTTAATGCAACTGGCACACTTTAGAGCAGGGGTCCCTAGCTGTCTCGCCAGGCTCGTTCAGTTTATTCTGCATGCGCTTAGAGAGTAGAAGCATGCCGTGCGCCTCTAGGCACTTCAACATCTTGTAACAGACTTAAGGGAATCATTAGTAATTTACTTCTTCTGGAACTTTGTTAACTTTGTTTCTTTGGCTTTGCCTGGGGGCCGGACCTCTCTCAGCCCCGCCAGCTCGAAAAGTGCCGGGGATGGCAAAGTTCTCAGGATCTTGGGCCGAACAACCACATGGCTGTATCCCCTGACACATACTGTACAAATTTACAGGAAAACCAAATATATAGCTGGGGCATTCAGGCTCCCCGGCCAGCCTTAATATTACCTTTTTCCCCTATAAATGAAGGATGCCTCCTTGAGGTATCGACGACTTCTTGGATAAGGGCCAAGGCCCGAGATACAACTCAAAAATGAGAACTCACAAGTTTCGGTTAACTCAAGTGAATTGTATTGCCGAATAGTATAAACAGTTACATGTATGCAATGCAAATTTAACTGGACCTGACTTACAAGGCCTACCAGTGGTTATTACTGTAGAAAAAGGCCATGATGATGCTAAAACTTACAATAGTAATTAAACCTCTGAGGTCGGTATATTGAACTGGCAGAAGGGTGCTACGAATGCAGGGAAGACTGTTGGTAAACTAAATAAAAGTTCCACTAAATAGCGTTAACCTATTGCAGTTACGTTTTCAGAACAAAGTTTGAAAGTCCCCAGTGACACGATGCACGTGCAGCACCTACGACCTGTGGAATCAGACTGCGGGGAGTAGCTCGTGTCAACTGCATCCTCACCGAGAGGTCATGCCATCACACGAGGTATCTTAGTTTACTGATCTCATTTTATAAACACGCAAAACATACAGACAATAGGACCCATNATGCCATCACACGAGGTATCTTAGTTTACTGATCTCATTTTATAAACACGCAAAACATACAGACAATAGGACCCATCAATGTTCGGGATGAGAAGAGTTCAGAGTTTTTTCTTAAGCACTAATTTTAATCAAAACATGAATGTGTGGTGCCTTGAAGAGCTTGTGGGAAATTTAGGTCTATTAAGTTTTTGGGCACTCTACGACCAGAATGGTTAGGTTGAAAGAAAGACTAATTATTTCCTACGTCACTAATTGACTTGATTATACACACAATTGCACTAGGAAGATTAATTAGAACACTTCAAATAACCAAGCCTTGTTACTCTACACCTTAANTTCAAATAACCAAGCCTTGTTACTCTACACCTTATTAAATATTCATGAGGCTTGCATTTATTCTGCATTTACTTCGCAATCCCCTAAGGGAGAATTTCACGAACATTTGTCCCTGGGCGATAAATTCTAATCCTATTTACTACACATTCTAACACTTGATTCCAATCCTAATAATACAGATCTCTCTAGGGGCACCACAGCCACTCGGTTTGATCACTTGTGGAACGATACGGACATGCATCGTGATGTACGAGGTGCGTGTAGTGCGAGCCGCACTGGCGCAGCGACTGTGGGCCGATGACATGAGGACAGTGGTTGTGAANTGTACGAGGTGCGTGTAGTGCGAGCCGCACTGGCGCAGCGACTGTGGGCCGATGACATGAGGACAGTGGTTGTGAAAGACCACGCAGGAGTGGTACACGTGACAACATAAACGACAATGACGGCTCTTCGTAGGGTGAGCTCAGGAGAAGACATATGGGCGAACAGCCCATTCCTGAATAAGTATTTCATGCTCTGTCGCCATTTCAATCCTTACAAGTACCATAACACCTGTTACTGTATGTCTAACTTCACTTTTCCCCGCTTCTGAGATCATGACAACCTGTCAGTACGGAAATATCTAATACACAATAAAGATGTTGCATCATTTAAAAAAAAGGTAAAAAATAGCAGTTTTTAATAATGTATTATCAAGCAATGTACCCAACTTTAAATAACTTTTGTTTATGTTTGATTTTCTGTAGAATATATATCCTTTTCTTATCACCATAACAATAAGGGTTAATTTTTACTAATTGTTTTGATACTAGTAATTTCCGACATAAAACAACACGCGAAACACAAGTTTGCCAGTGTAAATACTTTACTAAAATCTTAGTTTCAGAAACTGGTAGTTTCGGCAGAGAGTATAAATGTACTGATATACATTTTCGTAATTGTTTTAGTGAAATGTTCGATTGAAGGTTTCCTAAAAGGTTGAAATTTTAACCAATCAGATTGAGGTTAGTTGAATCATTTTCATTTTGTGATAGAGCGTAAAACAATTAATCATGGATAAATGGTAAATTAAAAACAAAGAAAATCTCTACTTATCTATATTATGAAAATTAAGGTAAACATTCGTGTTTAATTAATATAACAGTAGCAGGTTGCAGTTATAACAAAACACTGTGCATAAACACATAATGCGGAAGTCATGAGTGAATATAATACTTGAATCACATTTGCAGAAGCAAATAATAAAATTGGCTGTTTGTGTTTGTCTAAATGTGTTGACGGTTATCGGTTATTTTGCGGCGTAATCTATGGCACAATAAACTGTTGGCGAATGAATTGGAGTAAATTGTTTTGTGATCTGGCCACCAGGTAACAGTAACCCTGTAAAAAAAAAGTAGTATTGTTTTTATTTGATGATATTTTGGTTTGACGGAATCAACAGTGCTTANACAGTAACCCTGTAAAAAAAAAGTAGTATTGTTTTTATTTGATGATATTTTGGTTTGACGGAATCAACAGTGCTTAGGTAAGTGATAATTGGAAATGTTATGTGACAGAAAGATACTGCTTTGTACCAAAATGAAAAAAAATAAAACATTGTATTTAACAAAATCAAAATTTTCAAAAGTTTTTATACATTAGGATTTTAGTAATAAAAACTGCTGGCCACTGACTGATATCAATGCATTTAGTTGCANGCTGGCCACTGACTGATATCAATGCATTTAGTTGCACCCGTACTCTCCTCCATTTCAACCTTTTCATGTATATTTGCAGTCACATGTCAAAACTATATGGTTTGTTGGTGGTAAATAGTTAAATATTTTCAACTTTTTATATGCCCAATGGCCAACGCCAACCACCAACCGCGAGTTGAAACAATTTTAGGATCAACAACCAACCATGAACTGCGTATTGTGCCATCTCACATATACTGTTCTGTACTTCAACTGCTACCAACACCAACCACCAACACCAAAACCTATTNCGTATTGTGCCATCTCACATATACTGTTCTGTACTTCAACTGCTACCAACACCAACCACCAACACCAAAACCTATTGCGCCAGGGGCTTTACTTGCACAACAAGTATCGTTGGATAGGTTTTTCCAAAGACCCATCTGTAACTGCTAGCTAGCAGGCTCGGGTAAAGCCCTTGTCGCACTGTAAAATTTTCGCATTCAACTATATTTGGCAATAAAATTTGAAGACAAAAAACGCCCATAANAGCCCTTGTCGCACTGTAAAATTTTCGCATTCAACTATATTTGGCAATAAAATTTGAAGACAAAAAACGCCCATAAAATGTTTTCTACCAAAAGCTTTATCATATAATCTTTAATGTGTTTGGAAATGTACCACACAATCAAATTTTTACTAGGAGAATCTAATTTTCAGTATTATTATTTAAAAATAATTTTCATAGTAGGGTACTGCTTTTGTTTTTTAATGTAATCCATTACAGGAAGAAAAGTAAGTAGCGATGTGATTAATTTTTGCTCTTTTACTATATCCAAACATTATTTATCAGATATGTCTCCTGCAAAATTAAATTTTATTCCTCTGAGTTTGTAATATTGTGTGTCATATTCATTTTAAAATATCAGTCATGCCCAGACAGCTTCTACATAATTTAAATGATTTGAATTACTTATTTCGGTTCAAGCAAACTTTCGTTATTTCTAGTTTTTTAAAATTAATAACTTCCTATATATATATATATAACTGTGTATTTATTAATTTAATGTGCCTATAGCACATGTTTCTCTGTAAATTCTCTTTTTTTTTTAAATTATATTAGAGTGTTTCAAAAACAGTAAAATAATGACAAGCACATAAACCTGAGAAATGCTAGCTTTTGCCTGGGACTTTGTCCGCGGGGAATTCTTGTTTTCCTTACAATATTTTTTAAAAAGTAATAATTTCTTTAAAATAGAATAAATATTTTACAACAAAATNAATTCTTGTTTTCCTTACAATATTTTTTAAAAAGTAATAATTTCTTTAAAATAGAATAAATATTTTACAACAAAATGCTGACTAAAATGCATGTCTAAAAATAAAAGAATTTTAGCTGTTAGTTTGGACTTATTTGTACTCGACCATGTCTACATGTAATTTAGGCTTTTTACAATACTTTTGTGTAAATAATGTTCTTTACCTTTTCAGAGGGTGGCACAAAACAACGAGGCTGAGAGGTGAGCTTACATGCCAGTAAGCCATGTAAAACCGACAGTGGGAGAAACAGTCTTTCCTCAAGTCAACTCCTGCGAATTTGAGTGTTTGTCCCTGCTACTTAATCATCTTCGCGAAGCACACTTTGAGGGGCAACTACAGTCTCTTTAATTCAAAAGATAGCGGTAGCAGCACGTCAAAGAATTAATGAACAAGCGAGCGATAGATCGGTGGCTATGTATCTGCTACGGAAAACGAGCCGACACGATGATACTTTTTGCGGCACGCGCTGCTGACTCTGGGTGTATTGTTTTATCCGTTTATCTTAAGAATGTTCTTGATTACTGACCTCGTTCTCTCAGTATGACTAGGGGTGTGTTGAACCTTCCAGATGGTCAGGGCGAACGATATAAAAGTGTGCCAGTTCTCCGAGCCGAGTAGTTGAGGAGTGAATGAGTGGCAGAATTCTGAGCGATAGAAGACGAGCAGCGAGAGAAGTGATCAGCCGAAGAGAAATTTATGACTGCGAGTACCAAGCAGTGAAGGTGCGGTGCGGCTGACAGGTTGGCAGGCTGGACTATTGGACTAGATGCATGAGTGAAATACATTACAAATGGTTGCAACAGATTGACTGAACACATGTTAATGACAATTATTATTTAATTGACTGTAACCATAGACAATTAAAAGGTGCGTTAATTAGAGTTGAAATGTACATTAAATATTGTGCTTACATTTAAATAAAAATCATAATAGTGGAGACAGATAATACAATACTTTAAATAATAGCAATGTGAATGAATCAAAAATTTAATTTAGTTATTTCATTTTTAATAAAACCTCCATCCTCACAAACTCAGGTACGCCTCTCAGACTTCCAAGTAACAGTATGGATAAATTTCTGCTATCGTCTCCTGAACTGTAATCATTATAGTGCACAACCTGTCCGGGAAAGCTATTGTGCTGTCTGTTTCTGGGTAATCGCAGTTTCCTTGTTTTAGCAGGAGGTATTAAAACTGACCAGCATTCACTTAATCTCTCAGAAGTACTCACATATATTTTTGGTAATTTTGTGTTACGTATGACTGTGTTCTTAGATTATAGCTTTCTAAACTTAATTGTTTATTACAATATTTTTACGATGTTTCTAGATTTATCAACTGTTAAACATGATTTTTGAAGTTAAACTTCTTTTGGCGGCTTGAGGCTAAAAATGTAGTATGGAATGGAAGTTGCACACGCACAGTGTAACGAAATTCGACAGTGAATGTGGTAGGGATATGACCCAACGTGCATATGTGTATAGTTGCATGTGCACGTGAGTGAACGTGAAAGGGGTATGACCCAACACGCATGGGCTTATGGTTGCGCACGCACAGTGTAACCAAATTCGACAGTGAACACGGTAGGAGTATGACCCAACGCGCATGCACGTATAATCTAGATTTTTATAAACGCAACGTACACAACATAGCACGTTGTATATATTTAAAACCGACAGAAAATCAGTTCATGTAATAAGTAAATTGAAAAAATTAAATTATATTAGTTATTCATTGTGAATATATATATTATTAATAATTAATTTTACTTACATTGTGCTGTGAAAAATTTGGTAGTGACAAATATCGTATAATACAATTTTAAAAAATTTTTCAAGGATTTAAGATAAATTTTTGTAAGTATTATTTTATAATGTTATAATTCTTTTGGCATGTTGAGGGTAAAATTTTAGTGTGCAACATAAGTTGCGCGCGCATAGTGTAACGAAATTCGACAGTATGAAGTTGGCTGTCAAAGAAAATTAAATGTGCATATTTGTTATACTGACCAAGTTTACTCGTAAGAGGTCCAGACTGTGAACATGGTAGGCATATGACCCAACACACATGCGCGTATCGTTGAGCTATATACAAACCACGGTACGCAACATAGCAAGTGGTTATATTTAAAACCGACAGNGCACATGCGCGTATCGTTGAGCTATATACAAACCACGGTACGCAACATAGCAAGTGGTTATATTTAAAACCGACAGAAAATCAGATCATGTAATAAGCAAATTGAAAAACATTTTATTTATATTTGTTATTCATTGTAAATATATATACATATATATGTATATATAAATAATTAATTTTACTTACATTGTGCTGTGAAAACTTTGTTAGTGACAAAAATTGTAAAATAAAATTTTGAAAGTGTTTTCAAGTTTTTGAGGTTAATTTTTGTAAGAATTATTTTATTAAGTTATACTTCTTTTGGCGCATTGAGGGTAATTTAATTAAGGTCTTTAATCAAATCTTAATAATTGTATTTAATGTCTTTCTTCGATCATTTTGTAGTTTTTCCTACTTACATAAATTATTTGCATACGTAATAAAATTTGATTTTAGTCACGCCAAAGAAATGTAACTTCTAACACACTTACATAAGTACCAGCACCGAATTTTTTTTTCAATATTTTCACGAAGTTTAGAGTTAACAGGACCATCTAATATTTTTTCTCCATACAAGCTCTGAATTCCCTCCTTCACAACTTTAGGGGATTAATTTTAAAAATCCATCCTTAAGGCTGCCTACATTACATAAGGAATGTCTTATCTAAATGTCATGTTTCTATGACCAATGGTTCAGACTTGTCGTAGAAGTCGGTCAGTCAGTTTTCCTTATATATATATATATATATATAAGCAGATAGCATAAAATGTATATTTGTGCCGAACATTTGTTCAACATGTAATATTCTAAGACTAGCATTAGTTTAACATTTACATGTTGAGCAAATGTTCGGCACAAATAA
>NQII01007276.1:35216-54857 GCA_002778355.1 Clitarchus hookeri | reverse complement strand
AAAACAGCCCACACCATTATGGAGCCACCACCAGCTTGCACAGTTCCTTGTTGACAACTTGGGTTCATGGATTCGTGGGGTCTGTGCCACACTCGAACCCTACCATCGGCTCTTACCAACTGAAATCGGGACTCATCTGACCAAGCCACGGTTTTCCAGTCGTCTAGGGTCCAACCGATATGGTCACGAGCCCAGGAGAGGCGCTGCAGAAGATGTAGTGCTGTTAGTAAAGGCACTCGAGTCGGTCTTCTGCTGGCATAGCCCAGTACAGACAAAGTTTGTCACACTGTCCTAACTGACTTGTCCGTCGTACGTTCCACATTGATTCCTGCGGTTNAGGCACTCGAGTCGGTCTTCTGCTGGCATAGCCCAGTACAGACAAAGTTTGTCACACTGTCCTAACTGACTTGTCCGTCGTACGTTCCACATTGATTCCTGCGGTTATTTCACACAGTGTTGCTTGTCTGTTAACACTGACCATTCTGCGCACACGTCATTGGTCTCGGTCATTAAGTGTAGGCGGTGGGCCACTGCGTTGTCCATAGTGGGAGGCTATGCCTGAAATGAGGTAGTCTTGACACACTCTTGACACTGTGGATCTATGAATGTTGAATTCCCTAACCATTTCCGAAATTGAATTTCCCATGCGTCTAGCTCCAACTACCATTCCGCGTTCAAAGTCTGTTAATTCCCGTCGTGCGGTCATAATTACGTCAGTAACCTTTTCACATCAATAACTTGACTACAAATGAAAGCCCAACCAATGCACTGCCCATTTATACATTTTGTACGCGATACTACTGCAATCTGTATATTTGCATATTGCTATCCAATTACTTTTGTCACCTCAGTGTATATATATGATATGTTATGTAATATTTAATTGGTTACATAGTCAATTTCCGATTTTCTGAGAAATAACAGTCGTAAAATTCTGATGAAGTACTTTTTATTAAAAGAGTAAATTTTAAGTAAGGTTTATTCTACTCAGGTTGGGAAGATCAATGCTTTTAGTTCGGCAACTTAAATTTTTAGCCACTAGGTACGCGTCAGTAGCGCATGTGTACAGAATTTTCTCCATTATATACATTGAAAAAAATAATTGCAATAGTCACAAATAAAATATAAAATAACTACCTAACTAAGAAAAATCTTTCTCTTATTAAATAGTTTAAAATTCTAATTAATAATTATCTCTTCTGAGCACTGCGCATCTAGCGGCGGAAGTTTTCTCTATTCCAAACTCTCACAAAAATTATTTTTGTTCCTAACCTGAGTAAAGTTAATCTTAGTTTATGTGACGTACTCGAGTAATGATTGTCGCAGTTCTATCTCAATGGTGATTAACAAATTCTTGCACTCAGGACTTTTGGTAACTGAATAATAGTGCTGACTAAGAACAAAAAACTAACTTTGAGGTATTAAATCATGTAATAAGAGATTGCACTGAAGCTTAGAATAGTTCATCCTCCAGCACTGAATGACGAACGTGCAGTCCACTAAAAAGTTACTTGGCCACAAATTTTTTTGTGATGTAGCACAAAAAGCAAATGGATGCTAGCTGCAACAAAAATTTACTCTGCCATAAATGAAAGTGTAAAATCGGGTGAACCGCTTCATTATTCCTTATCAAATAACCAGTGAAAAGTAAATCTCTTGTTTCGCAACACACATTCGGTGGATGGCAGTGTCAAAACGAACTTCACTCCAAAATAAAAGGTATTTAGTTAATGGTAGTTCACTATGCATGATTATGTAGAAGAAATCAAACAGGAAGAAGTCGTTGATTACCTACAGACACCCCGGCTAAGAGGTCATCACTCTGCAATATCGAGCAATATGAATAAATAAAAACAATATAGTTTCTTGAGGTTCGGGCACCGCTTACGAGCTACGACGACAAATAGCAGTATTAGCGGGATTATGGGGACTTTGCTACTTTTGGACCTGGGACCAGAGCATCGGAGCTGTTCGTGCTATGACCTGACATTCTGGCTGGCGGTCATCTTCGATCGATTTGACCTTGACAGTGAACTTGATCCCTGTGACCTTTTACCTTAACCCCATTAACCTTTAAAATTAAAAAATAGAAATTTAAAAAAATTCCAAATATTTATAAAAACTTATTTAAAAAATCATTAAACAAATCATAAAGTTATTAAAAATTATTTTAAAATTTACTATTAAAATATATTATAAAGGGATTTATTATTATAAGATTTATTTTTAAAATATTTACATTTTCGGAGGTGATCCTCACCCCACCATCCCTCATTTATACTCATTCTATCGTTTGTGGCCATCTTGGTTTCTGTTTATCATTTGTTTATACATTGCTAGATGTCCCCCCAGTACCACACCCAGTAGACAACTGACCCCCCTCCCCCACACTGCCTTACCCAAATATTTAATTTCTCCGCAATTGTTCCCTATTGGCTTATTGCCCCAAACCCACCACCAATTACTCATCTTCGTTTCTCCAATTAGTCGGCAGGTCTCCATCCTTACCACATCTCACAATACTCATTCTGCCATCTTGGTTTTTCGTTTGTCATTTGTAAATATTTTCAATATGTAGGGGGTGCTAGTGCATTAATTACAGATTTCATAACCATACACCTGCCAGTTTAAGCACCAGGTGGCAGCCATATTTGTTTATATTTTAAAAGTATAAGTGATGCAGTCAGCGCCATCAATATTGGATTATAGTTTCAACATATAGATGGCATTGATTTATAGATTTAACGGCCAAGTGAGCTGACGATACCAGCTCTTTCTGAGAATTCAGGGCAAAGTGAGCTGTCGGCACTCACATTTGTTTCATAAATTCATACAAAAACCTGTAATTTTTCATCCTATTTTAAAAAAATATTTTTCTAATCAGCGGTATACCTACATGTATAATTGATTAAATCGATATTTTTTTGTATTGAAAACTTTAATTTATACTGATCAGAAATAATTGTTTTGTTTTATGTTTCCCTACCACATTAGTCAGACCAAATATTCACCCATACTTAATCACTTATCACTACTGCACTCCTTTTCACTATTGCCAGTGTGTGCTAGAATGGGAAAAGTATATATTAGGATAAATGTCTACCTTCATCACAGTTTCTAGTCTGATGCCAGAGGTGACATATAGCTCTCTCACCCCTCGTCTTTTAGCAGTCTGACTGGTAAGATCAGATATTTAATTCCATCGGGTCACAGGATATCATGAAGCATGCACCTAATATGCATATATTTTCCTGCGATATTACAAACTGCTAAAATTTGGAATTTCGGTTCCGGCCAGATAGTCTCTGTAGGAATGTAACCTCATAAAATAAAGCACTAGAACTTCCTTTTTTTTAATTTATATATTTAACACATAATTAATTTTGAAATCCATAACCTCAGTACCAGTGACGCTACTGTAACACTTCGTTTGCATTCACCAAATGTGTTCGAGGACACGAAAATTACGAATGTTCGAATAATGCAGATCGAGTGACATGTAAGTGTGTAAAATGTGGAATGGTATTTCCTAGGTGCGATAACTTGCAGAGGCATGCAAAAACATGTAGAGCTGTAGGACCTTCACCTACCAAAATTCGTAGTGTATAGTCTCTTTCTCAGCAGCATGCGAGTGTAGTAACAACAACACCAAGGGTTCAGTATGAGCATCCACCATCGTGTCAGCAACCCTCTCGATCAAGAATCGTGGCAGGGTCTGGGTTGGTTAATGTCAATGGTTTCATGGAGGCCCAAGCTGCATTCCATCGCAGTCTAAAGACCTATGCCTCCACAATGAGATCGGTTATTCGAAGGCTATTTGCACATGTTTAACTCGAATGGGAGAATATTTTGCGGTTAGCTATCCACATGAACACAAAACAAATAAAATGCAATGTATGGCTCAAACGCAGCATTGCAAAATCGAGCCCATTCAACGAAAGGAAGGTATTCGAATCGAAAGTCAAGGTATCGAAAATACTGTAAAAACGTCATACTGGAAACATACGTCATGAGAAAGAAATCTTGACAAAAATCAATCACAGAGTGTCCCTTCCCCTCTAAACCAAATGCTTGCCCCCCTCAGCAAAATAATGCGTCATGTACGGATGCGTTATGCAGAATTCTATAAAGTAATCTTGGTTCGAATTACAAAAAAACAATTATAACCACTTCGCTATCCCTTATGGTATGTGATATGCAAAGTTAAATATCGTATGCATTCCCCTCTCACTAAAGTACAGAGGCTAATCATTAAAAAAACATTTCCTCCAAAGTTTAAAATCAGTACATTAGTAAATTTAGGTAGCTGGGCAAAATATTCATATGGTTACTCCATGTGTAACGATATTTCTAGCTACCAGTGTCCAGATATAACATACTTTATACATGTAAATAATGAACATATAGTAAGCTTTACATTATAAAAAATTATATACCATGATCAGGTGCTAGCGTAAAGGTACAGCCATTACAACTTCAAAATCATAAAAAAAAAGTAACCTTCTGCAAAAAAAATTATGTATTTTCATACAAATTAAAAGACAATGGTTAATATATAATTAACCTATCCACAAAATGCACGAGCCATTGTCACTTACAAAACACACAAATGCCACAAATATCACAAACGAAACAGTGTCTCAAAAAAAGAACAACATTATTGAAGCCAAACCCTGCAACCAGCCGCAACATAAAAATAGAAACAAGAAGCACTAATAAATAATAATACTGGGTATCGTACATGTGCACGAAAAAGAGAGTGAGAGAGTGAGAGAGGGATAGAAAAGGTAAACACAAAACATTCTAGTGTAACCAAAATAGTCCCAGGCGAAAATTGAGTAATATCAAATAATAATGCCACACATATAATTGTGCATTACAAAAAAATTTGTTGACGTTTATTTATTTTCCTTTTATCAAAATATGAAAATAATATCAAACAAATGATAGTTATTTAACAAATTATGGACGAAAAGAAAATCTACCAACAAAGGACACTTCTAGCTCAACTGGAATTCATCAATAACACAAGTACTTGCAAAGTCTTTCTCTTTAAANCTAACACACTTACATAAGTACCAGCACCGAATTTTTTTTTCAATATTTTCACGAAGTTTAGAGTTAACAGGACCATCTAATATTTTTTCTCCATACAAGCTCTGAATTCCCTCCTTCACAACTTTAGGGGATTAATTTTAAAAATCCATCCTTAAGGCTGCCTACATTACATAAGGAATGTCTTATCTAAATGTCATGTTTCTATGACCAATGGTTCAGACTTGTCGTAGAAGTCGGTCAGTCAGTTTTCCTTATATATATATATATATATATAAGCAGATAGCATAAAATGTATATTTGTGCCGAACATTTGTTCAACATGTAATATTCTAAGACTAGCATTAGTTTAACATTTACATGTTGAGCAAATGTTCGGCACAAATAAATAAATAAATATATATAAGGGTTTTTATAGATGAATATTCATTCTCTTATTATTTAGCTTATGTATTTTGTAATTATATTCTAAGACTGGCATTAGTGTAACATTGAGCAAATGTTCGGCACAAATATACATTTTATGCGATCTAACAGCTTCGGCCTTCTATGCCATATGGACTAAATGTTAGGAATTTTGCCATGCTGTATTATTCCGGTTCCGCAGGGGTCAGTAGGTGTAGTGGTGCGGTGATAACTAGGCAGTAAAATTGTGGACTACGCAGTGCAGAGTGGTTGCATTATAGTACCTTGTCGGAGTGATACGAGGTCGTCGACACAGACTAGGGGTTCTCACCCATATTGTAAGCTATGCAAATTATTTTGCGCAGTTCATTTGGAGAAGAATTCTGAATTAGCTTATCAGTTCGCGATACAATGCAGTACGTACAAAAATTAAAATACATTTCGTGAAATATGTAATTCCAATTTCAAATAATCTTTTATTAACATTTTATATACTCTTTAAATTTAGTTATAGAATTCGAAGCACCTACTTAAATTTTTAATTTATAATTATCAGAAGTTACTCTGAATAAAAAATTCAAGAGTAAGCAAAAATTATTATTAATACAGATTTTTTTTTAACCCAACTGTTTTGCTGTTAATTTACTATATTTGAAGCAACTTCTTAGATTTTTATGGTTTATTTACTGGTTTAATTTTAAAGTGTGAAAATATATCTGTTTAATTTTGGTCATGGGCAACAACTTTATCACAATTTATTCAGAATTTCACCGAACTCTTTGCAGATATAATACTTGGTAAGAGCCCCCTACGAATTAACTTTTCAACCTAACTTTTCAACCATTACGAGTGTTTATTTTCAGAATTACTCCATAAGGTTAAGATGATGATTTGGTATCTGGTCAGCATATTTCCTCAAATGTATGCTGAAGGAGAAAGTTGCATTATTTTATTACACTTACTTTACAAATGGTAACATGAAACTACAGATATGCCATAACCTTCAGAAAAAAAATCATGGCATATTAAACCCAACTTCGACTGGTAGTAGTAATTTAGGAAAAATTAAATTATTTATCTCTAATTTATTCCATTTTTGAAAATAGGTGTGTGTGTATATATATATATATATATATATATATATATATAATTCTACGACTATTTTTTTTTTCTTCAGAAAATCAGAAATTGACTATGAAACCAATTAAATATTACATAATATATTTCATATATACACTGAAGAGCGAAAAAAAAACTGGTATAGGTGTGCGTATGCAAATAACAGAGGTATTGAACCAATCAGAGTTAATGCAATAGAGTCGGGAGCTAGATCGGTTACTGCTGCTACAATGGCAGGTTATCAAGATTTAAGTGAGTTTGAACGTGGTGTTATAGTCGGCACACTAGAGATGGGACATAGCATCTCCGAGGTAGCGATAACATTTGGATGTTCGCGTACGACAGTTTCACGAGTGTACCGTGAATATCGGGAATCACATCCAAATATAACATACTTTATACATGTAAATAATGAACATATAGTAAGCTTTACAGTATAAAAAATTATATACCATGATCAGGTGCTAGCGTAAAGGTACAGCCATTACAACTACAAAATCATAAAAAAAAGTAACCTTCTGCAAAAAAAATTATGTATTTTCATACAAATGAAAAGACAATGGTTAATATATAATTAACCTATCCACAAAATGCACGAGCCATTGTCACCCACAAATATCACAAACGAAACAGTGTCTTAAAAAAAGAACAACATTATAGAAGCCAAACCCTGCAACCAGCCGCAACATAAAAATAGAAACAAGAAGCGCTAATAAATAATAATACTGGGTATCGTACATGTGCACGAAAAAGAGAGTGAGAGAGTGAGAGAGTGATAGAAAAGGTAAACACAAAACATTCTAGTGTAAACAAAATAGTCCCAGGCGAAAATTGAGTAATATCAAATAATAATGCCACACATATAATTGTGCATTACAAAAAAATTTGTTGACGTTTATTTATTTTCCTTTTGTCAAAATATGAAAATAATATAAAACAAATGATAGTTATTTAACAAATTATGGACGAAAATAAAATTTACCAACAAAGGACACTTCTAGCTCAACTGGAATTCATCAATAACATAAGTACTTGCAAAGTCTTTCTCTGTAAANTTACCAACAAAGGACACTTCTAGCTCAACTGGAATTCATCAATAACATAAGTACTTGCAAAGTCTTTCTCTGTAAAGAAACATCTTTGTGAAACTTCTCTGAAATTTTATATTATTAACTGCACTTCAAATGCAAATCATATTACTCTGTATTAGAAAGATATTCTTTTAGTTGCCCACAAAACTAGATATACAACAAATAAAATGAAGAAACATTAAGTTATAGTAACATTATATTATTATCAAATAAAACAAAGTTTATGGCCCCTGGTTGCATCCATAAAATCTAAAACTGTTAATTAATTTTAAATTTGTTTTTATTCTAGGTTNAACTGTTAATTAATTTTAAATTTGTTTTTATTCTAGGTTTGACATGTCCTGCAAGTTAATTTATTCAAGTTAATTTCATGTTTGTTTACATTTTTAATTCTGCCCGCCATGACATTATCGTTTATTTACAGTGTCTGTTTGTATTTATTCGTTTAGTTGTGTTTCAAGGAATTTTTATTATTTGTAAATTGATAGTATACAATGTTTCTGTAATTTAATGAAGGTTTCTGTGAGGTTGGCTTCACTATGAAGGGGTAATTATTCATTAAAATGTTTGGGTTAGTGTGTGACTTGGTGGCACATTTAAATGTATATTAAATTTTAACTCGGCTTTATATATCATAAGATAGCTTATCTTTGTTCATGGCGTGATTTTCGGGTCATGTGATGCGCAAAGAGAACCTTGGGAACCATTTAATACAATGGTCGTAGAATTTTATGTTAAATTAATTTATTTAATTTGGGACTGCCTATCATAATTTTTTGGATATTTAGCACCCAAGCTGCCGTGAAAGTATTTTATAAGCTGTTGAAAGTATTTTATAAGTTGTTGCGGGGAAGAATTTATTTTGGGAAAGTTTTTATTTACCGTAGTAGCTCGATTTATTACAATTTATTTTTGGAATGCTTGTTTTTTAAATGGAAGCTATCGTTGAGTATACAACAGGAAATGTTGCTATTCCTGCAGCTTATTTTTGATATTTTTTTTCTTAAATATTGTTATATGAAATATTAGAAACTTGAACAAATTGGAAGGTGAACTTATTACTTCTCGAAAATATTAAAGCCCTCCCAGAAGCACTGGGGCTTATTATAAGTTATTCGTTAGGTTTAGAAAGCTCTCGAAACGAATAAAATCTTCCAGAAAGGCAATTTCGTATTCTAAGTCATAATTCGTTACAGTTTTCCGAGCCATTGGCAATTTTCGGTCTTTTGTTAGCGAAAGCAAGATGGCAACACTATGTACACGAACTTTAGCTGTATTATGAGGGTTTGTTTGTAAATTGTGATTACTTAAACTTGAAAACATTAATAAACCAGAGCAGTATAGCCCTTGAAATATTTTGTTGCTTTTGGCGTGTTTTCAATACTAGTACTAATAAATATTGTATTCTAGAAAAAGTGTATTTTTAGTTCGTAAAGTGTTTAAAATTTACTGGCGACATCATACTATTTTCTAACTCGGCTGGATGTGTGATGTTTTCGGCATGTACGTCGGTAAGAGAGAGTAGACAGAACTTTGGTTGTTACATGCTCGAAGATTTTTAACAATGACCATTTTGCTGTTTGGTTACAAGTTTTTTATGATCATTGTGTTTCCTTTGTTATTTTTAATAACAATATTATAAAATAAGCTATGGACAACAAAGTAGATGTTGTCGTGTTCATAGTAGACTNTTTGTTATTTTTAATAACAATATTATAAAATAAGCTATGGACAACAAAGTAGATGTTGTCGTGTTCATAGTAGACTATATTAATATCAATATGATATGAATTTGCACTCAATTATTTTCAAGAGAGAGCAATTTTGTTGTAAACTACCAGCTCAGTGCTCGCAAATATAATAACTACACTGTGTNATGAATTTTCACTCAATTATTTTCAAGAGAGAGCAATTTTGTTGTAAACTACCAGCTCAGTGCTCGCAAATATAATAACTACATTGTTATGAATTTTTAAAAAATAAATCTCTGTTTATGTGTTTGTATTTTATTATAAACAACTGTAATAAAATAATAAACACCTTCACAATAGGCAAGCTACACTGCTACTTACATCGTTCGCAAATTAAATCAGAAAGGTTAATTAGTGCTTTTAAAATATTTTTTTCTGAAATATATTTTTATGGTTTTGAAATGAATGAACGCACATAACTTGACGATTCTCTTATTTCACAGTTCCAAAACACAACCTGTTACACACAACCACCTAGTTTTTATAATACAACTCGGGAATGAAACACCGTAGGGATTCNGGGAATGAAACACCGTTGGGATTCGTAATCGTTTCTAGATTCTTACCAATCATAGTGACCGCAAACGAACACTAGAATGCGCTTAAAATAGTTATTCTCCTTAGTATACAAAAATTCGTGTAATCAGAATATTTTCGTTGACTGGAACCTAAACGAATGACTTATAATAAGTCCCTGGTAATCTAGGATGTAATGTACTTTCATTAATCTTTGATCTACACGAACTATAACTTCATCAAGTCATTAAATAAAACTAAATTGAAATTTAAATTTTTCTTTGGGCCAGCTTTTTTTACGCACCATTTGCAAATATTAATTTAAATATTTAACCTAATAGTAATTGATTTTGAATGGAGTTCAGTATTGTGCGTTTTCTTCTCTTCTAAGTTAGAAGTAAATGTTTTAAAATGTCAAAGAGTGTTTTTATTTCTTTGTAACTTGTTATGACAAGAGCTACGCATATCCTGCCTACCTTCCTTTCCCACTCTTTGCAGGTTGGTGTGAAATACGAAATGTTTCCATGCATTTCTTGTTGTTCTATTTTTATTTGGATGTGGTTATTCTTATAATTGGTATAAAATGCTGGATAAAACTTTAATAACATCATACACATTTACCTCAGTTAAATTTTGCTTTACTTGAGTTTTCAAGATTACACAAATCAAAATTAAAGTTATGAACACAACACACAATTTTATTGGTGCCAACTTTTGACCAGTATTTAGGGTTGTCTGAAATCACCCAATTTCGTAAGTTGATATTTTGTCATGGATTTAGCAATAGGTATGGACAGTGAGAAAGTTAGGTATTTCTAACACAGCTCAAGAACGATAATGGCGCACAAATCTATGGAGAAAGAAGCTTCATGCCAGAATAATGACACAAATGGCGAGGCTAACACTTCTTTTACAGCCAATGCGTCGTAAAAAAACTATCTGAATTGTTTTTAAACGGAAAATAATTTTCCAGGCACTAATGCAGAAAATATTGTCAGAAATAACACTGCCCATGAATCAGTTGAAAATTCTGAACATAATTGTACCCATGTAACAGTTACAGATGTCGACATGGATGAATTGACTTCGCTGTTCCAACCACTACAGGCACCGAATGAAAATACAGCAAAGGAAACGCAGGTACAGCCCGTAAAAGAAATGCATGGTGTCATTTGAAATTTACAGAGCAGTTTACGGCCCGAAATTCAACAAATAAAAACGAATGTCAAACAGCAAAACGAGAGGGTAGAGCAGCTTGTATCTACCATATATGAGCTGAGTGTGCAAGTTGAAGAAACTTAAATTATACAGGAAGGTTAGTCAGATGGCCTAGAGCACATGCAGGAGGGAGTAAACATTCTAGACTCTGTGATAGATACACATATCGGAAAATCAACAAACGTGGTGATAACATGACACAAAACATAACACACGAAATCAAAATTGTGTTCACGGAAATGGAAAACACAACTGCAGATTTGCGCAAAGAGATACAATTATTAAATTATATCTCTCGCGATGGCAATGTCTGTGACCTTTTCCGTGATGCACAGATTACGTTTTACTGTGTGTAAATGGTTAAATTGAATCTTTCTTGGCCCTGCCACCATTACCTTAAAGTGTCTGAAGGAGGAATACTTCTCAACAGCAAGGTTTATAAAATCATAATCTAGGTTTATTTAGTCTACTGGGACTAAATATGACTGTTAAGTTGTTAATAAGCATGGACAACCTGAAAAGGTCCCCCTAGATGCTCAAGTAGGTTTTTTTTAGTGACACTGGAGCCGATGATGCCGTTCTGGGACATAGTATTCCCGCCTTTGTGATGCTATCCAGGGACCACCCCTACTGCACCAGCTCAACGATTGCTGTCCACAATTATGACTNATTCCCGCCTTTGTGATGCTATCCAGGGACCACCCCTACTGCACCAGCTCAACGATTGCTGTCCACAATTATGACTTGACCTAGCAATATGGTTTGCGATCAAGTGTGTTAATTTAAGGCAGCTCTCAAGATTATCTATTTAAAAAAAAATTTAACTTAAGTCTTATTTTATTCTCATAGGCAGTTTGCAAAGAGCTTTTGCCATGACTGTAGATAACATAAAAATTACTTTTAAGTAAAATCTGCTTATCATAAATTTGTTATNCATGACTGTAGATAACATAAAAATTACTTTTAAGTAAAATCTGCTTATCATAAATTTGTTATGAGTAATTATAAAGATCAGTAAGTTGAAGAGCTATCAAACAACGTAAAATTTTAAGCACTTAACTTTGGGCAACGAAGAAAGTCATTTAGTTTCCCTTTAATTCATTAATAAATTTGGCCAGGAAGGGTATAATAGTGTATTTACACACACTATTACTAACATTGCATGTGATTTCAAACCACACATGATTTCTGCCAAACCTTTTTCAATTCATCAAAGTGTTTCATATATGTGGCATAATTTAATTAAAGTTAGTTATTATATTTTTTTTTGTGAATGTGGTAGTTAAAGGCTGTGGTGGTAGTTAAAGGCTGTGTTCTGTTGTGTTGTGAAATGTTTCTGTTTTGCACTTAAGTTTATGCTTCATCATTGAGGTTGTTTCTCACAACAAATTTAATTGCTCAAGGTGCCCATTGAATATTTATTCAATATTATCATATGAATAAGTTATTCCGTCTTTCTAATATTAGTTAGGGCTATTGCATTTCATTTTTGAATAATAATAAAGTTAAAAATGAAATTAAGTAGTAATTAAATTTTTTACTGAAATCATAACCTACACGACTGTTGCAGTGGCTCATCTTATTATGTTTCATCAATGTGTCAATAAATATGTTACAAATTTAAAATTCTTGCATTTATACTTGCACTAAATCAGTTTGTATTCTTGAAACGCTGGCTTAATTTTGTTTTACCCAAACCTGTTTGTGTAGTTACCCAACGTTGAAAGATATGACAATTTCAACAGCTGAGATGTCATATCTGGTTGAAATTAACAATTTTTTTGAGTTTCGCTTTCCTGTATAGTAAAAAGTAACGAATCTTAACTTGACCAATTTTATCGTAATTTTACCATGTGTTGTGACTATATACTATTGATAAGGTATGTGTATATTCCTGATATTCACATGTACTTTTTGTTTACCTACCCTAAAACCACAATTTTCAAAGTTGCACTTTCAAAAATAATGAACGGTTTTTTTAATATTTATATTTTCTAAAGGTAGACATTTTAAATTGATAAAATATCTTAAAAATTTGAATTAATTTTATCTACCTTACAAATTGGTTGCGAGAACAAACATCTCTAATCCTTTGTTTACTTATCTGCGCATAGTGCTTGTATACTTAGGTGTATGTGTAAAGAGACAAGATAAAATAATTGAGCAAAATAAATTTAAAATTCCATTTGTGACAGATTTGCTTTTCTTATTGCCTGGAAGATTTTTAATTTCGGTACACGGAAATTTTATTATATCTGACCTCTATATTGCTGTAGCTCATCTTTCGTACGTTATCTTACCTGCTTTAATCAGACGGAAATAACTCTTTGGACGGATGTTGTATCACCCATTGAAATTACGACCTTTGCAGCTTGGAATTTTTATAGGCATTTGTGGTCGGTAATTGAGGCGGTGTTTTTGTGAATTTGCCGAATTTGTACAATTGCTGCCGGATGTATTGTTAATTGGAAGTTTCGCTGGTAAAATGTGAGTATTCTAAGTGCATTGAAAAAGTTGTTACTGTTGTAGTATACGTATTTAAATATGTAAGTTCTCTCCGGTTCGCGGGTGCATTCAATTGACTAGGNTAGTTGTTACTGTTGTAGTATACGTATTTAAATATGTAAGTTCTCTCCGGTTCGCGGGTGCATTCAATTGACTAGGCGCCATTGCCGGGAATTGTATTCAAGGTATTTTGATGTGTTGTTAGTATAGCTTAGTTCGCAACAATATATGTTCATTATTTACTAGGTTTGCTGTTGTGTGTGGGTGATCTGTGTTTACATTTTCTAATTTTATCATGTCACATCTCGGGAGACTTTGTTTGGGGGTACCTTTCGTTGTGATTGTCTTTCGGCGATTGTCTTTCGGCAACTTGTTAAACTTTATCGTTTCTTCTAGCTTTGTTTGTTTTGTCCAGTGCGATATTAATGTGTGGTTGCAATTTTTGGTTAATGGTAGTGGCAGTCTCTTAATACAAAAACGTCAAAATATTTTTGTATGNTTAATGTGTGGTTGCAATTTTTGGTTAATGGTAGTGGCAGTCTCTTAATACAAAAACGTCAAAATATTTTTGTATGAAATTATTTTAGAAATATCTCCAGTTTATATTTAAAAGTTATACATTTAATAATTTCGCTTTTTACGCCANTTAATAATTTCGCATTTTACGCCATATAAAAAACTGCATAATACGTTAAGTTTGTAAATCATATTAATAAGACCTTATCCATAGCTCTTCACAATAGCGCGATGCTAAGCGTTGTGACGTCATGCCGGAACCGGCCAATTGTAGTTTTGCGACGAGTGACTAGCGTGATTTGCCCCTAGAGATCGCTAAGTGAGGTTCAGGACAATGAATATTGACAAGTTTACCTTCTTTAGAAGAGAGAGGGAGGGAGTGGGCCCGGTAATTATTAAGTTTAGGGGCTTTTCTGAGAAAATAAAAATAATTCACGGAAATGGTATATTTCCACTCTACTAATGATGCAGAACACGAATATACTACGGGCATTAACGTCCGACTAATTTCGTAATATGTGCCCACCTAACCTAACAGAACCTAACCCCACGATGGGTGAATTACTATTTTAAATTTTTAAACTAACCTAGGATTGTTGGATTTTACACTAACCTAGGATTTTTGGATTTTACACTAACCTAGGATAGTAGGGGTTTACACGAACCTAGGATGTTTGGGTTTTAAAACTATGAATGTAGGATTGTAGGGATTTAAAGGAACTGTAAAACACACCAAAATAATGTAAATTGACTCACCTAGGTAGGGTGCTGGTATAATTCCTCTGACATTAATAAATGTAAACAAACATATTTCGCGAGTTTTTAAAATATGTTCTACTTATTGTAACATTACATCCTTTTGAATATGAACAAGGTAAGCTGTGCAGAACCCATTAATGCAACTTTTGTTGGTCTAGGAAGTTTCGTTTTAGAAATGTAAAAAAACTGGCTTTACTGCTCATTTTGCAATTTTGTTCAATTTTTTTCAATATGTTGTACTTATTTAAAGTTACGCCCCTAGTATATTCGTGTTCTACGTGATTATAAGAGTAGAAATATAATAATTTTGAATTTTTTTACTTTTTTTTTGTGTGTTTCAGAAAAGCCCCTAAACTTAATAATTACCGGACATGTTTGCCATGTAATGTGTGGAAGACGCACACTGTCAGCCGTTTTTCTGCNCCCCTAAACTTAATAATTACCGGACATGTTTGCCATGTAATGTGTGGAAGACGCACACTGTCAGCCGTTTTTCTGCACAATAATTCACCTGGAAATATTCACAAATAAACTCTCATAATAGCACTTATAAATCACAAACTTACCCAATTCAATTCACACAGTGTGCCACACTTCTGCATACTACCAGTATACAACAGTCAATTGAAATACTACGGAACCGTAAATTCAAAATGGAAAACCAAAATCGATTCAGTTTTTTTCATTTGAGAATGCACCTTAAAATAATTATGGTAATTATTAAGTAAGTGACTTTTCTGTAAAAAACAATTAATGGAAAATGGTATATTTCCATTCTACTATGACGCAGAACACTAATATACGAGGGGCATGAACGTATGACTAATTTTGTAATATGTGCCCACTTAACAGAACCTAACCCCATGATGGGTGAATCACTATTTTACATTTTTAAACTAACCAAGGATTGCAGGGTTTTACACTAACCTAGGATTTTAGGGTTTTACACTAACCTANATTTTACATTTTTAAACTAACCAAGGATTGCAGGGTTTTACACTAACCTAGGATTTTAGGGTTTTACACTAACCTAGGATTTTAGGGTTTTACACTAACCTACGATTGTAAAATTTTACANCTAGGATTTTAGGGTTTTACACTAACCTACGATTGTAAAATTTTACACTAACCTAGGATTGTAGGGTTTTACACTAAACTACGAAGTTAGGATTTTAGGGATTTAAAAGAACGTTAAACACACCAAAAGAATATCAATTAACTCACCTAGGTAGGCGGCTGTTTCAATTCCTCTGTCAACGGCTAATTCAATCTTACCTGACTCGACGAAACTCCATGTTCCACTAAAATGCCACGTACGTGAATATAACGCACTGAAGCACTTGTTCACAGCCGAAGATTACACACAGAAGCACTCGTTCTTGCTTTCTCCGTGTTAAATCGGCCGGATTAGGACGTCACAACTCACCCCGGCAAAGACAATGGCTACTGAGCTGTTACAAAAATTTCCGTTAACGCGTCACAGTGACGTAACAATGCCCACAAGTCAACACGGTGACGGCAGGAATCATGACGTCAGCAAAAATCATGGCGTCCAACATAAACAAAGCAGTGAACTGCTAGTACTTTTAACTATTTTATTTAATACATTTGACTAATTTTAACGTGACCCCTCCTGAATATTAACTAGGTAAGCTGTGCTGATTCCATTAATGCTACTTTTGTTTATCTAGGAAACTAATAATTACCATATTTTTTCTACTACCAAATTAAGTAGTATAATCCTCTCGTGATCGTCACAAAGGTAAGCTTTGCAAAATTCAACAGGATTAAATATTTTGACACTGGTTGGTTACTGTTTGTTAATATATGGGCATCTTTAGTGTTTCTACAGAAATATACCTTGTGATTCACGTATTAAGGTTTGGTTTCCAAAGTTGTTCTCGCATTTAACATGGTTGAGCAACCCAATTCAAATATATTTTACATAAATTTTGTGTGTTCTACTGCAAAAATACCCCAATCCTCATAGCTCTCCTCCCTATCTAATTTTGTGGTATATTCTGCAAATTATGTGATGCCCCCATGAAATTCATATTACGTTTAATTATTTGTGTCGATATAAACAGTTTTAAGGTATTACCGTGATAGTGAGATTGTTTTTACCGAATTTGCAGCAACGAAAAGCGAGGTTCACATTATAATCGTGAACTTATGTCTACCAGAAAGGAGAATGTTGCTTGTAAAAAAGTTAGGCGCACCAATAATATTAGGCCAGATGTTGGCAAGGTCGTGGCGCGAGCAGCAAGACTACGTTTCTGCGTTATATTAGCCTATTAACAAGTGCTTCTGTATATATATTCGGCTGTAAATGAGTGTTTCAGTGCGTTATATTCGCGTATGTGGTGCTTTGTGAAAACTGTGATTTCATCGAGTGATCTGACGTTGAATGGGCCGTTGACAGAGTATGTACAACCCGCCTACATTGGTGAGTGCATTTATATTATTTGTGTGGGTTTTACGTTCCTTTAAATCCCTAAAATCCTAAATTCGTAGTTTAGTGTGAAACCCACAAATCCTATCCGGTAGCTTAACGTGCAAATGTAGTTATATTACGTAAGTCAAACAAGGCTTTTTCCGGACGTTTATACAGCACAATTTCACATTCTTTCTATACTAACCTTGGATTATTCGTAGGTAACGCAGAACACGACTATAGTAGCGTCGTTAACGTATGACTAATTGTATAATATGTGCCCACCTAACCCCTTGATGGGTGAATCACTATTTTACATTTTTAAACTAACCTAGGATTGCTGCATTTCAATCTTAGTTGAGCTGGCATTGGTACTGTTGAATGGAGGATTTGGTATTAATTGCTCATTAATCNTAGGATTTTAGGGATTTAAAAGAACGTTAAACACACCAAAAGAATATCAATTAACTCACCTAGGTAGGCGGCTGTTACAATTCCTCTGTCAACGGCTAATTCAATCTTACCTGACTCGACGAAACTCCATGTTCCACCAAAACGCCACGTACGTGAATATAACGCACTGAAGCACTTGTTCACAGCCGAAGATTACACACAGAAGCACTCGTTCTTGCTTTCTCCGTGTTAAATCGGCCGGATTAGGACGTCACAACTCACCCCTGCAAAGACAATGGCTACTGAGCTGTTTCAAAAATTTCCGTTAACGCGTCACAGTGACGTAACAATACCCACAAGTCAACACGGTGACGGCAGGAATCATGACGTCGGCAAAAATCATGGTGTCCAACATAAACAAAGCAGTGAACTGCTAGTACTTTTAACTATTTTATTTAATACATTTGACTAATTTTAACGTGACCCCTCCTGAATATTAACTAGGTAAGCTGTGCTGATTCCATTAATGCTACTTTTGTTTATCTAGGAAACTAATAATTACCATATTTTTTCTACTACCAAATTAAGTAGTATAATCCTCTCGTGATCGTCACAAAGGTAAGCTTTGCAAAATTCAACAGGATTAAATATTTTGACACTGGTTGGTTACTGTTTGTTAATATATGGGCATCTTTAGTGTTTCTACAGAAATATACCTTGTGATTCACGTATTAAGGTTTGGTTTCCAAAGTTGTTCTCACATTTAACATGGTTGAGCAACCCAATTCAAATATATTTTACATAAATTTTGTGTGTTTTACTGCAAAAATACCCCAATCCTCATAGCTCTCCTCCCTATCTAATTTTGTGGTATATTCTGCAAATTATGTGATGCCCCCATGAAATTCATATTACGTTTAATTATTTGTGTCGATATAAACAGTTTTAAGGTATTACCGTGATAGTGAGATTGTTTTTACCGAATTTGCAGCAACGAAAAGCGAGGTTCACATTATAATCGTGAACTTATGTCTACCAGAAAGGAGAATGTTGCTTGTAAAAAAGTTGGGCGCACCAATAATATTAGGCCAGATGTTGGCAAGGTCGTGGCGCGAGCAGAGCGGCAGAACGTGGACCAACAGCACCAGCACTCCACTGGCCATGCCGTCAAGTTATCGTTTTTTGTCACAAGTGTGCCGCGAACTTCTATACTCTGTTGTGTGGTAATGTGCTTTGTTTATGCAGTGTGTCTAATAAGTGCTTGTTTTTGTTTTCACAAGTACCATACTTCACTATTGTAAAACTGTTTTAAAAATTGCAAAATCAATATAATTGAAAAGCGTGGCACGACTCAAAAAAGGTCAAAAGGGCTGTTGCGTGGCTGTGATGCCAACTTATAACTTATTGTGGCAAATTATGCAGTGCAAATGAACAACTGTCAAGGTGCTCGGAAGTATGGTGTGACTGAAAGTAATGTGTGCAATTTGAGAGTGGATTTGAATCATCTAAAAAATGCAAATAGTTTGCAAAAAGCATTCACGGGGCCAAAGAAAGACGAGGAGAGAACTGCACGTCCAGGGATCTAGCCCAGGACTTCCCGGGAGAGACACTGAGACAGCACGACAACACCAGCCACCAGCATTGAGGCAATTTCAGCAACCCGCCGAAACCTCCTCCCTGACGCGTAGGGCGCGTGATAGCTAGATTCCACCGTCCGAGGAGATATAAAAGGGGCTAGGTCTCATAGATGTACAGGCCACGGTAACTTTGGACAATAAAAGTTAAGCGTGAATAAACCGAACCCAGTTACGTCTTTGTGTCACCCCTCTTACAGCAGCCCAAGGTGCCGTTAGCCAGCACCGTAACAAATTACTACGTA
>NQII01007276.1:8649-35171 GCA_002778355.1 Clitarchus hookeri | reverse complement strand
ATAGTACAGGTGGGAGCAGCGTTGAGTCAACATACTTAAGTTTTGTTTTTAACTTGTAAAGACTCCATTGTTGTAATTGTACAGTGATAAGTGGTATTTCAAAATGAAGCGGTCGTGTGTTAGCGAAGTTTGGACTTATTTTACAATATGTGATGCTGAAAATGTGAAATGCAAAATATGTAATAAACAATACTCGCGCAAAGGAAGAACAACAAGTGCTATGAGAAATCACCTGGAAGCTTTGCATAAAAATGAGTATAATTCTTTAAAGAATAGGGAAAATGAAAAGCGAAATGCTTCAACAAGTGTTGTGGCCTCCACTTCGCGACAATGTACGAAAACCGACCTGAAACAAATGTCTTTGACTGATTGCGTCGAAAAAACAAAAAAGTGGGATAACAACAATGCCAAGTCTTTGGAAATTGATAATTTAATAAGCTTTGTCGAAAGCGTTAGATTTGTCAGACTATTGAACCATCTTTGTCCGTTGTATAATATAAAAAGCTATCAACATTTTCTTTGTTTATATGTGAGAATTTCTACGGCAAAGTTAAAGATAAAATTTTGGGATTAATTAAGTCATTTGAAAAATTGGCGTTTACCACTGATATTTGGTCTGATTCTTGTTCAGGAATATCTTTGCTGAGTCTTACATGTCATGGTATAACAAAAAACTTTGAGAGAAAAATGATTGTGTTAAACGCAGAGGTATTTAACGATGGCCGACATACTGGTGAAAATATAGCTATAAAACTTAAACCATGTTGTCGCATTGGGAAATATCTAAAGAAAAAGTGCAATGCATTGTTAGAGATGGTGGCACAAACATGAAAAAAGGTATTTCCTTGTTATTAATTAGAGACATTGATTGTTCGTCACACCAAATTCAGCTGGTTGTCAAGGAGGGGCTTAAGGCACAAGATTCCGTTATAACAGTGATTGCAAAATGTAAAAAGATGGCAACACATTTTCATCACTTAAATGTAGCTCAAGATGAGCTGGCTGCTCTACAAGAAAAAATCGATCAGCCAAAGCTGAAAATCATACAAAAGTGTGCTACAAGATGGAATAGCAGCTTGTATATGTTAGAGCGTATTTTGAAAAACAAAGATTCGTTATGTCTTTATGCTTCCCAGAATAACAAGATTTCACAACTAACTTCCGAAGAGTGGATTATTGTGGAAAAAATAATAACTTTACTCAGACCTTTTGAAGAAATTACAAAAGAACTAAGTGCAGCCAATATTTCTGTATCCTCAGTAATTCCATTATTGTCCACTTTGGAAAAAATTATTGGTGAATTTGATGTGACCGACGAATGCGTTGGGAATACGATTTTAGTTCTTAAACGAGAACTATGTCGCAGATTTTCCCATTTGGAAAATGACGTATTGTTTGCTACCGCAACTTTTATTGACCCGAGATACAAATTAAAATTTTTCAAAAATTCTTCAACCAGAGATCAAGTTGTGAAAAATATTTTAGAGTCAATTGGAAACGATGAATCAAGCCTATCGTCTTGTTCAAATCCTAAGCGTGCCAGAATGACTACTCATCGGATTGAAACATCTGGTTCCAGTGCCAGTCTGACAGAGAAATCTATATCTTTAAGAGACACCATGAAATTGCTGATGGATTCCAGCGAAAGTGAAGAAGAAGAAAATGAATGTACGAACCCTATAGAAGTTTTGATAAAAAAAACCATCAATGAATATTTATTAGATAAACGTGTGGAAAATGATGTAGATCCACTTACATGGTGGGCGGTAAATAATAAGAAGTATGGTATTATTTCTCCCATAGCCAGGCAATATTTAGTAACACCACCCACTAGTGTGCCTAGCGAAAGGGTCTTTAGTGGGGCTGGTCTTCTTTACACACCCCACCGAAATAGGCTGCAAGGAGAAAAGGCATCAAAACTTCTATTTCTGAAGTTTAATATTCCTTTACTCTTATTTAATTACTAAGTGTTTCACTTAATTGTGCTTGGATATAAACAATTTTTCATAGCTTTATTTTTCTATTTCAAGAAGTAATGTTTAATGGATATTTAAAAATTACATAATTAGTGAGTTAGTATTAGCACCAAAGTTAAAATTAACAAAATGTTAAGAACATATTTGTTTTAATTGAAAAGAAGATTATTATATATTTTATTTTTCTTCACAATATATTTTTAACTTTATTCATAAGAAGTCGATTTGATTTACAACTAAACATGATTACTAGTTCATTAAAAGATCTCACACATTTGAATAAGATAGCCTTTAGGTTGCATAAATGCATATTGTTAAGTGTTTTTACAAAAGATCTCATTTAAAGTTGATTTGTATAATTAAAAAGGTTGGGTTATATCTTATTCCATTGTTTTGTGTTATAGCAGTTCAATGGTATTTGATCATACAGTTGTGTATAATATAGTTTAGAAGCTTTAAGAAATTACCTGCCTTAATTTGATTTTGTTTAGATAAAAAAGAATAAAAGAATATCAAGAGTGTGTTCCTGTTATGTAATCTAGTGAATAACTGCAAGGCGGTTTCCCAAATATCATTAAAATACAATCTTATACATAAAAAATATGTTAATAAATAAAAATATCTTAATCATTGCAGTTGCATTATTATTTAATAAACATTTTCATTGCCAAATACATTTGCAAAATATTGGCATCATTTTCGTGAATGCAAATGCAAATGTTCAAAACATGCGAATATTCGCAAATGCGAATGCGAATATTCACAAATGCGAATGCGAATATTCGTTGCATCACTACTACAGAGTACTGCACCTACCTAGGTATGTGTTGCTTTCAGGTCATACGAAGTTGGTTTTAGCATGTTGCTTGTAAACTAAATTTTCTTCCTACTTAACCACTGCTGCATTTCAATCTTAGTTGAGCTGGCATTGGTACTGTTGAATGGAGGATTTGGTATTAATTGCTCATTAATCNTTGCTGCATTTCAATCTTAGTTGAGCTGGCATTGGTACTGTTGAATGGAGGATTTGGTATTAATTGCTCATTAATCCATTTTGTATACTTTTCTTTATTAATGTTATCATGATAATCCCTTGTTGCAACTTTGATACTTCAAAAACATTAAGGACAAAGCAGTTTATCCTCCTGCGTGAATCATTATTAATCAGAAAAAAATTGGAAGATATGTCACTCCACATGAAATATTTTTACATGTGATTACAAAATGTAGGACTCATCCATGTGAATAATTATACATTTCTTATTTCTATATCGTCACATACTCTGAGATGTTCTATAAGTTTTTGACTATTTTGTTTTCTGCCACCTAAATCCTATCTTCTCCAAAGTCTTAATGTTTTATTACTTTCTTAGTAATTTATACCATCCTTTAGTTCAAGTCTTACAGTTTCTACAGTTGGTACAAGTTTTTCAGTTAGGTAGAAATTGGACACAGTACGTTGTACCACAGCTTTGTCAAAGGTATCGGTGTGATATTTAGGTTTTCTTTCATTTCTTGTTGGGTGTTGAGAATGATGTTCCTTCACCTGCTTCTTTCTGATTAGCTTCCCTCTTAATTGTTTGCACTGTGGTGCGAGACACACCCATCGCCTTAGATGTTATCATTTGTGTTTTCTCAAGTGGAATAGATGGTTCCCTCAGTCTTGCTTAGTTTTCCATAAACTGCAGAACTTTGTAAACCATTTCTCCTGCCTGTGAGTGCAGTTTCTTAGTTTTATTTTTAGACAAAACTGGAGGCATTTTGTGTTAAATAAAGTACCTCACTATGTTGTCTCCTATAGATTAAAGAATACTGAGTACAAACAGAAGTGATGGAAACCCCCCCCCCCACACACACTCACACTCTCACACACACTCACACTCTCTCTCACACACACTCACACTCTCTCTCACACTCTCTCTCACACACTCACACTCTCACTCACACTCTCTCTCACACTCTCTCTCACACACTCACACTCTCACTCACACTCTCTCTCACACTCTCTCTCACTCTCTCACACTCTCTCTCACTCTCTCACTCTCTCTTACTCTCTCTCTCTCTCTCTCTCTCTCTCTCTCACACTCACTCACACAGAGAGAGAGAGAGACATATATCTCAGATACAAACATTAAATGGAAACGTATTTCGTAAATAGTTAATTTTTTGCCATCCAGTGAATGTTTGTTGTTTAAAATAATTAATGTTGTTTAAAATAATTAATGTTCCTTTAAGTAATTGATATATACAAATACGTTAAACTTTATGCAATTTGGGCAGTGAACACCTGCAGCAGTTTTTCGAATCCATAGGAATTTGAGAACCATATACTTGTGAATAATGCAGACCAGATGTATAATTTTGAAGTAAAATTTCAGAAATGTACTTTTACAAGGAGTAAAACAGGACTGAGATAATGCACAGAGAAATACATGTTGTTTAGCATTACAGATACAAAGACAGTTGAAAATAATTGAAAAGACAAGTATTTTCGGTTTATCTAACGTCAGTTAATTTTGACATTGTTACCTACTGACACAGCTCATAAACAGTAAATGCTCTTATTTGCAAAATATTGTGCCAGGTGATAGTTGTAGGATGTGTGTTTTGTTGGCAATCTTTGGATGATTAAAATAGTACTCTTCATTAAAAATTATAATTTGTAACCTTTATGATAATTATGGTTTAAATTATGCTCTTAGAATAATATACAATTTTTTGAAGTTTAGAAAAAGGGCTTTCAAGGATTTTGAAAAATTATGGTGGAGTATGCGTGCATTATGGATATGTGAATTTTCTCCACACACCTGTTGAATGCCATTGCCATTAAACTCTCTTTAATCATGATTTATCTATACGCAAGAATTCTTTGCTGNATTAAACTCCCTTTAATCATGATTTATCTATACGCAAGAATTCTTTGCTGATGGTGTCTGAATATTATAAATGCAGTTAAGTAGGTAATTATCTAGTTTAGGGGCTTTCCTGTAAAAAAAAAAAAACTCCGAAAAGTGGTATATTTCGACTACTAATAACGTAGAACATGAATATACTAGGGGCATTAACGTACGACGAATTTCCTAACATGTACCCACCTAACCTAACAGAACCTAACTCCACGATGGGTGAATCACTATTTTACGTTTTTAAACTAACCTAGGATTGTACGGCTCTAAACTAACCTAGGATTGTAAGGTTGTACAGTAATATAAGATTATACAATATTAAAAAAATCTCGCGAATATAACGCACTGAAACACTCATTTACAGCCGAATATATATACAGAAGCACTTGTTAATAGGCTAATATAACGCAGAAACGTAGTCTTGCTTGCTTTTTTTCCGTCTTAATTCACGAACGAAGCACCATCGAACTGACCACGACCGCTGCCTGCATGCATACTAACGTATGACCCGTGATGTCTTATGCGCCCGGCAGATTGCGTGAATATGCTATGCGTAGCCATTATTAATGGCGGCAGACGTTAACAGGCGTAAACATCAACTTTCGCGATTTCTTTAAATATGTTCTACTTATTTTAACATTACGCCGTCTTGAATATCAACAAGGTAAGCTATGCAGAACCCGTTAATGCAACTTTTGTTGGCATAAAACGTTTCGTTCAAAACGTAAACAAACGGTCAGAAACAGTCACCTCACAAACGTGTTCAATTTTTTAAAATATGTTGCACTTATTTTAAAGCTATGCCCCCAATATATTCATGTTCTACGTTATTAGTAGAGTCGAAATATACCACTTTTCGGAGTTTTTTTTTTTTTTACAGGAAAGCCCCTAAACTAGATAATTTTTGTATTTACATATTTCTTTAAACATAGTTGATTATGGGTGCTTTTTTTAAAAGTCTTCCTCAGGGAAATGAAATGGGTTTATTTTCAGAACTTTGAATTTGTTGGTGTCAGTACACCTTTAAAGTATTTTGTTAATTGATGAAGTCAGTGAATATATTTCGTGTCTGTGGCTGACAAAAGTGATTTTAGTGAGGTAATTGTCCAAGGTTTTCCATGTGGTTAGGAATTACGAAGTGAACTATAAGTTAATTTTTCTAAATGTTCAAAAATGTTGCTAGAATATTTGAAATGTATGTGGCATTATAAAAGATCCTTTTATAACCCTAATTCATTTTATTGTAAATCCAACAGTTGATACATGGGAAGTAAAATTAGTCGAAAGTGTTTACATTGTGCATATCTTACATCTGTTTGACCAAAGGACATATTTATCTTTTCTTCTAACGGGAGGTTTTGAAGTGTAAGTAACCTAAATAAACACTCTTTTTAGAGTTTAACTTCACTGCAAATTTTTAGTGTGGATTTCTCACATTGGTACAAACAGTGGCACATTCATCACATTTTGTTCTTTTTGTCAAGTTACAACTTTAGAGTTTTATTTGGATTTTAGTTCCTTACGAGCAAAGTTTTCAATTGCATATCAAAACAATGAGCAGTTCAAATTTCTACTCTCGTAAGAAGAGCAGCAAAACAATCCCATCACAAAATATGATAAACTAGAGTTCTGCAACTCACCAATAAAATTATATTACTAGATCTTGACAAAAATAAATCGTGTAGGAATGGCAACCAGCTATAGTAGCTCAAGATTAAGGGAAGTAGTTGTCAGTCTTTCAGTGCCTGACATTGGATTCATAGTGTTTGTTAACCAACATTGTTTTATTCACTGACAACAGCTGTGGCAGAGAAATACATTGTGGCCACACTACCTTTTGAGAACTCAAAATTTACTGAAGATATATTAAATGCACAATGTAAGATTTCTTATGCCTGCCTAATTATTTTCTTACTCATATGAGACTTGTACAAGAAAGGAAGTGAAAAATAGAACTCTCAGTTTGTTGTGCTTACTAGCTAGTATGAAAAGTTATTGCTTAATAGTGATAAACATACTTTGTCGCTATTCACACTGCTAATTAACTAAAAGTTTGGGTGTGTGTTCACCTTATTAATTAAGTTGCCCAGCAAAGTCAACTCTCCACAATGTTCCTGTTCCGTACCTTATGCGATTATTATTGAGAATCATGTGTGTGTAATATTTTCCATTTAGTTGCCCATAGTCACCTTCTTTTCAAAAAATCTTGGATAAAGTTAAGTAATGGTTTGAAAAATATTATAAAAATCAATCTTCTCACAGTTTTGTCCAATTTTGGGTCCTTAATCTGTAGTGGTATCTAATCATTTCGCGTAGTGAAATAAGTGTTCTGACTTACATCATACAGCACAGTCATTTGAATGTTTTCATATTTCAGATGTTTCAGCCTTTGCAATTGTTTTCTGTATTAAAATTAATATACAATTTGCTGGAATTAGTAACTTATGCATTATGTATTTGTTTTCAGATTCATCACTATAGTTCAAGCAGCATTGATTTCAAGACCAGTGAGACTTCAAAACCATGAGTTATAACAGTTACAAACCTGTGTAAGTGTAATATACAGAATGTCTTTCATGCACAGTGGTTTGTATACTAGTGATCATTTTTATCAGTTCTTGAATGTACTAAAGTAGTTTTACTTGTTTTTAATGTTTTGTTTTACATAAAAATATTACTAATTATCCAAAGTAAAGATTTTTAATTGGTTAAACTTAAAAGTGGTATTATTACCTGATTGTGATGCTAGTCTATGACCAGTGCCATATAAAACAGACAGTGTCAAGTGTTGGCTGTGTATTTAGTGTTTACAGATTTTAATTGTTAACTTTTGGATTTGTTAAAGGAACTCCTATGGGATGTCCAGGGGTAGAGGCTTCAGTTCACGTGGCACTTATTGTGGGCGAGGTGGTGCAGATGGTGGTCAGTGGAGTTCCACTCCTGTGAGAGGTCGTGGCACATTTTCTTCTTCGCGAGGACGCTACAATTGGTATAAGGAACACACTGGAGGTTTTGATGGCTCCAGATATGGTGGTAAGCTTGTGTTGTGCATCTGGGAGTTGAATGATAACATCTGGATAAAGTGTGGTTTTGTCTAATTCGCAGAGGTATGATGAGTTCAAAAGCACAGCAATAATGTGGAAAATCAAATTGACTTTTTAGAATGGCCTGTTGGAGGGGTGTTGTAACTTCTGCCATGGCGTGCAATTTTTGTCATGGTATCTAAGTGTCAGGAAAAGTAGCAACTGTAGGGACATTAGAGTTGTCTGAGGAAACGTAAAGAAATTAAATGTTAAAAAAATTTCAAACCAAAAAATGACTAATGGTGATTTCGTTGTATTAGGTTATCTCATAATACTTTTAAATTATCATACTTATTACAATCAAGAACAACATATCTTCTGCATACATGGAAATGAAAACGTGTTAACACTTTAAATTGTGTGCTTTCAAATTGAGGCCAACTTCNACATATCTTCTGCATACATGGAAATGAAAACGTGTTAACACTTTAAATTGTGTGCTTTCAAATTGAGGCCAACTTCGGTAATATATAGAGACCTGAAAAAATAGCATTTGCGATAAAACACAAAATAACTAATTTTAGCATTTTAGTTCATGTAAAGCGATTTTTCCCGTTTTACTTAAAATAAAGATATTTTGAAAATTAAACCGAACTTTACTTGCAACTAAACCAATATTCACGGATTGAGAGTTACAAAATGATCTGTTTTGTTGCTTTGCTAACTAAATATGTCAAAAAAAAATGCACACACACGCAATGAATGTTTACATCATGTTTTGTTGTTGAGGTTAGGAATACTTGTCATACTGTATACCAATCATCCACAGTCTTCGTAGCAGCAACTGGTTATTTTTGCATGTTACAAATGTTGAATGTCTAAGTTTCAAGAATTTGTGGATCATATTTTGAAGCTTTCTTTGAACAACATACCTGTTCCATAATTTTTTTTTCACGTACACAGTTCAAAAATATAATAATCACAAAACAAAAGTGTTACTATTCCATAGTGGGAATTATTACAAGGCCTTGATGACCATAGAATACATGCGGCTAGAGTATATTTGTCAGCAAATCTGAACGTGAATTAACGCACTAGTTAAGATGAAATATTCGTCACTGCTGTAGGGACGTGAAAATTTTGCAAATGCTATAAACGTGAATTTTCACAAAAAAAAAAGAGAAAAGTTATGGTTTTTTAGAATTTTAGCTGTAATTCACTAATTGTACAAAATCGCGAATTATTGTTTTATATTACATAGTTGCTGCTTACGACGTATTTGATGTGTTTTTGCTTATACGTATACAAATGTATGCAGAGTTGGCGGTCGATTTCTTTGATGTACACCATAAACGAAAACATGTTTTACTTTCCGTAACGTGTGTTTACGGCCATAAATAACATGAGTGCAAGTGATGTGTCATTTTGAGTATAAATTCCAGTACACGACCCTGCAAAAGTTTTCCCCCACTAGGAAACCCCGTTGTAGTGTTCACGTCTACCATGCACCACGTTATCTATGGAATTCGCGCCAACTAGCTCGCTGATTTTTACATTTGTAGCATCGTCAAGTTTTATCCAAAAAAAATTTTTTTTTCGCAAAGTGGTGTGGCTGTCAAAAATGTGTTTATATGCATTTGCTGATGTAGAATATATTTGTTAATTGAATGGTCACTTATTTTAATCGTATATTCTTCCAGCCAACTGTATTTTTATCTTATATAGTCTCTGAAAATGTGTACGGTAAAAAANACATATCTTCTGCATACATGGAAATGAAAACGTGTTAACACTTTAAATTGTGTGCTTTCAAATTGAGGCCAACTTCAGTAATATATAGAGACCTGAAAAAATAGCATTTGCGATAAAACACAAAATAACTAATTTTAGCATTTTAGTTCATGTAAAGCGATTTTTCCCGTTTTACTTAAAATAAAGATATTTTGAAAATTAAACTGAACTTTACTTGCAACTAAACCAATATTCACGGATTGAGAGTTACAAAATGATCTGTTTTGTTGCTTTGCTAACTNCGAACTTTACTTGCAACTAAACCAATATTCACGGATTGAGAGTTACAAAATGATCTGTTTTGTTGCTTTGCTAACTAAATATGTCAAAAAAAAATGCACACACACGCAATGAATGTTTACATCATGTTTTGTTGTTGAGGTTAGGAATACTTGTCATACTGTATACCAATCATCCACAGTCTTCGTAGCAGCAACTGGTTATTTTTGCATGTTACAAATGTTGAATGTCTAAGTTTCAAGAATTTGTGGATCATATTTTGAAGCTTTCTTTGAACAACATACCTGTTCCATAATTTTTTTTTCACGTACACAGTTCAAAAATATAATAATCACAAAACAAAAGTGTTACTATTCCATAGTGGGAATTATTACAAGGCCTTGATGACCATAGAATACATGCGGCTAGAGTATATTTGTCAGCAAATCTGAACGTGAATTANAATTATTACAAGGCCTTGATGACCATAGAATACATGCGGCTAGAGTATATTTGTCAGCAAATCTGAACGTGAATTAGCGCACTAGTTAAGATGAAATATTCGTCACTGCTGTAGGGACGTGAAAATTTTGCAAATGCTATAAACGTGAATTTTCACAAAAAAAAAAAAGAGAAAAATTATGGTTTTTTAGAATTTTAGCTGTAATTCACTAATTGTACAAAATCGCGAATTATTGTTTTATATTACATAGTTGCTGCTTACTACGTATTTGATGTGTTTTTGCTTATACGTATACAAATGTATGCAGAGTTGGCGGTCGATTTCTTTGATGTACACCATAAACGAAAACATGTTTTACTTTCCGTAACGTGTGTTTACGGCCATAAATAACATGAGTGCAAGTGATGTGTCATTTTGAGTATAAATTCCAGTACACGACCCTGCGAAAGTTTTCCCCCACTAGGAAACCCCGTTGTAGTGTTCACGTCTACCATGCACCACGTTATCTATGGAATTCGCGCCAACTAGCTCGCTGATTTTTACATTTGTAGCATCGTCAAGTTTTATCCAAAAAAATTTTTTTTTTCGCAAAGTGGTGTGGCTGTCAAAAATGTGTTTATATGCATTTGCTGATGTAGAATATATTTGTTAATTGAATGGTCACTTATTTTAATCGTATATTCTTCCAGCCAACTGTATTTTTATCTTATATAGTCTCTGAAAATGTGTACGGTAAAAAAACGACACGTTTTGAACAAACTAAAGTTTTGTAAGCGGGCCTAACAACAAATCTGTTGTTGAAAGTTTAGATAGTTCAAAAACATAAAGGTAGATTTCTCTAATTTTTTTTTTCTGTTTGTACAAGGCACTTTTATTATTATTTTTTTAACAGTGCTTTTATAATGTATAAAAAATTGTTTACATTACTCACTTCATGAAACAGTATGCCCTTGTCAGTGCATTGTGACCGTTGTTCCAGGTGTCTGACAGAATACAAAATTGTAAGTAAGAAAAAGTGAAATGATTTTCAATGTTGTCTTTTAATAAAGGAAACTAGTGGTTTTGTCTTAAAAAAACATGGCTGTATATTTCTCTGGGCGTTTGGTAAGGAAATAACACTAGTTAAAACACAGTTTTTCAATAGGAATAACACTGCCAATTTCACGTTTTACGAATAGTGACATTTCTCAAATTATGTATGTCTTTTATAAAGAGGACATGAAAAATTGAAGCAATTCTCATGCAGAAACCTGCATTTTTGTAACAAGAAGAAAACTGCTATTTTTGACAATAACACCTATTAAAAAAATACATATTTTTGGAAAAAGTAACACCTACTTTTTCAGGTCTCTANGCTATTTTTGACAATAACACCTATTAAAAAAATACATATTTTTGGAAAAAGTAACACCTACTTTTTCAGGTCTCTAGTAATATATTGTCATGGTTTGTCACATTGTACAAAAACTGATGTACAGTGTGCAAATGCATGAACAAGAGAGAGAATTTTATTTTAACTAATATAATGCACAGCATTTCCTTAGGTAAAAAAAATCACTTTTTAGGGTTTAACATTTGGTCCAACTCATATTGAGGTTCTTAGACCATACGGATTTTTGTTGCAATTTTACAGGAATGTCTTCAATGTGTTTTTATAGAGAAATAACACTCCAACCTCACCCTAGAAATTTAACTAAACTCTAAGTCAAAATAACCTAAAATTAATTTTTTTCTTCCCATTTTTGTCAACTTTGGATTTGGGCGGCACATAGAAAACATACATAAGAAAAACTCATATATTTTTTAAAATTGTTAAAAATATCCCTTTTTAAAACATTTAAGGTCAAATTCTATTTAATGTGACCTTGAACAGAAATATTATTAAATTCTAATTGTTATATATCGTTGGAAAGTCCACAAATATAACTTTAAAATGAGCCAATTTGAGATGTGTAGCTTGCAAATGAGCAGAGATAATCCACTTTGTATAAACTGCGAGCAGTGGGAAAATTGAAATTTCAAATTACAATAGTAATAGCCAAACATGTTAGAAGGCTGGGAACTACCCAAGTTTTTTCATGGATACCTAAATGTATGCCACAAATAAAATTAAATAAATTGGCAGAGGTCTGGTTGCAAATTTTTTTTCCCCCCTCGTTAATTTGACATGGAATGATCCAAAGGAGATGTAGACTTCTGGAAGAAAAGCCCTTAATGCTAAAGTATGTATGCATATACTTCTTGTCTAGTTTTGTGTGTGTATCTTATAGCTAATTTGCATTAAAAAATGTTAGTGTAAATGTTCATTTCCTTCATAATTACTTTGAATAATTGTTTTTGTGAATTAAATTGAAATTATAATCATGTACAAATTGAAGCTTTTAAATTTATTGATATAAAAAAAATTAACTAACCGAGGTAAACTGCATTGAACCAGATTGGCATATTCTTTACTTTAAAAATACAAGATTCTTTGTCTTGTCTCAATTATTGAAAATTTTGTTTCTTGATCTAATTTAAAACTTGAAAAAGTACTTCTCACTCACCTTTAGTATTAAATGTTTATGGTGTATGATTAATAAAAAAAACAAACAGTTTATATCATGGGTGAATTTNCACTCACCTTTAGTATTAAATGTTTATGGTGTATGATTAATAAAAAAAACAAACAGTTTATATCATGGGTGAATTTTTTTAAATTTGTTAAAATTTTTAAAAAAAGGTGCTAAGATTCAGTGAATGGACTATATAAATAGGTAGAAAAATTTTATATGAAAGTGGGTGGACATTGTGTAGTGCTGGTTAAGTGCCATTCAAATCTGTCANTAAATAGGTAGAAAAATTTTATATGAAAGTGGGTGGACATTGTGTAGTGCTGGTTAAGTGCCATTCAAATCTGTCAACCTTATTTCTACTACTTTTGGTGTATAGGATGGTGCAAATTCATTTTGATGCAGTATTCATAAAAGGATATTTTTCAAAACCATCCAAATGAATTTTTAGCATATTAGTTTCTATGTTTGCAAAAAGTGCGCAGTACCTGGCCAATGCTATGTAGCGTGTGGGTGGGACAGGGATGCTCTTGGCTGTGTTGTGTACTGTGCGTTAAATAATCTAAAAAAATAACAATTGATTCCCAGTGAATGACTTGTTTGTGTTGGTACATTTTGTTACCTTTTATCCATGTTTACATGTACATGTGTTAATGCAATTCCATTTTGTGTGATTTAGTAACTGGACTATACCAGGCACAGAACTTCTTTGCCGCTTAAGGACAGTCAATCAGCGGTGCTCTTCCAGCTAGCTGGGGCCAGTAGCCTATCACGGCTGTGTGCTGTTGCCTAGTTCGCAGCGAGTAGAATAATACGTTTCTCAGGGTTGCTCAGAAAATTGTGAAAGATTTCTGTAAAATTCAATTACTTATTGCAAGAGGCTCATTTTGTTGAACGAGTAAATGTGAAAATCCGAAGTCTGTATCTTTATCCGTTCTTGTTTTACTTTGTAAAAGAGTTTGCATGGTAACTGGTAAAAATTTACAACTATTTTTCTGAATAAAGAATACAGTCGACTCCCTATCTACCGTTTTTCAGGGCACTGTCAAGAAATTTCCATATTTGTGGAATTTCAGTAGATGAGGGTTCTGTCTTTTACACAATAAAAAACAATTTCTGACCTTATTATACTTCATTTTGAGTATAATGAGAGCTGTACATTACCTGTGATTAAAGTTTAGGTAGTAAACACAATAAAAATGGGATTTAAAAAAAGTATTACTGTATTAGTGTTACTGTAAATAATACATTAAAGAACATTTCACCTCAACTCGTTTAAATAAAGAATGTAAAATACTGTATATAATTGATTGTAATCCGACACCAAATGCAAACCGACCTAAAACTTTCTAACCTTCNAAGAATGTAAAATACTGTATATAATTGATTGTAATCCGACACCAAATGCAAACCGACCTAAAACTTTCTAACCTTCCCACACAATCAGCTGAGAGCATGTGGAGAGATTATCAATTGGGCAGTGTGTTCACGGCGGCTGGCGGAGAAGGGGAAGCGGCTAGAAGATTACCCCTTCACGTCACTACATCTTGCAGACACCTTGTGCACGTGGCAAATGTCTGTCTTTTTAAGTAATTATTTATATTTCAATGCAAAAAACCTGTACTTTTGAGACAGAAATGAATAACTAACCCAATTATAATTTATTTATTTATATGTCTCTAGTAGGGATGGGTAGAATAACAAGAAATGCCGGTTCCGATTCTACATTTTAAATATCGGTTCCAGTATTTGGTTCTATTTTAAATACTTTTTTGCTTGCAACTTTATTAAATCAATGCAGGTAAAATTAATTAAATGTTTTATTTAACCTATAGAAGCATTGAACTATAACAAAGTGTGAAGATAAGTTTAAATGTATACAGATAAACTTGTAGTATTAAATTTATTTAAGGTTAGTAAATATGTAAAAAAATTATTTTTTTTTTACATTAATATGTGGCGATTGTGAAATGTTTGGAAAATACTTTAATTAAATAACTCGTGGCCCTAAAACCAAACATTATGCCCTGCTGTACAATAAAGGTAACCTACAAAGGTTCGTTAAAAGAACGTTAACAGCTGTGGTATGACGCCCGATTCCTTATCTTTTTTTGCTTCTTTTAAGGTGACTAGGCGGCCCTTTTTATTTTGCATCGTGCTGGAATGTGACACCTCTAAAAAAAAAAGTCTCTTCTTCCTCTCTTACTCACAGCCCGCGGCCATCCTGCCAAGCAAAGACAGCTTGGAGGAATGTATCGATCGGCTAGCAGTGTTATTTATGGTCTGAGAGTTGAGAGAGAGAGAGAGAGAGAGAGAGAAAGAAGGAAGGGAGAGGAGTGTTGTAAGAGCGAGAGATGAGATAACAGACTGTTCCCGTACACTTCCCTTAAACATCGCCGAACAGTTTACGACTACCACTCCTTAATTGTTTTTCCGTGTATAGAACGCACCCCAGAAATTTNTTGTAAGAGCGAGAGATGAGATAACAGACTGTTCCTGTACACTTCCCTTAAACATCGCCGAACAGTTTACGACTACCACTCCTTAATTGTTTTTCCGTGTATAGAACGCACCCCAGAAATTTTTTCCGTTTTGTTGGGGGAAAAGCGTGCGCTATACATGAGTAAATACCGTAGTTATTTTTGTAACAACAGAGTTTTGCCATTGCTGTGTAGAACCAAGAACAGAGTAATTGTTGTTAACCTAAAACCGGTTCCGAGTAAAATCTCAAGAACCGATATAAATTGGAACCGAACCGACCCATCCCTAGTCTTTAGTAATTAATCATTTAAGACCGCGTCCTTTGATTTTCGCTGTCGCGAGTTAATTTGCACTCTGGTTCGGTTCATACCCATTATTAGACAACAAAAGGTGTGTCTAGTAGGCTCATACAGGATATCCGTTTAAAAAAGATGCATGTCTATTGAAATAAATTAATATAAATCCTCTGAATTCCCCGCAGGAAGTTACTGAAAATTAACTTTACGCTTGGTAATAAACGTCGCTTGATGTTCAAATAAATTTTGGCAACTAGGGGAGTTCAAGTTTATGCTTCTAGGCATATAATTTTATTAGTGAAGATGCTATCCATTGAGTTAATTTAATTTTTTGTTTTAAAATCATGTTGATTTTATGTTGGATACAATTAAACACCAATCTTTACCGGGGAAATTAATCTTTAAACACAGAAGAAAATGTCTTTGCGAATAAATAATTCCTTGTTAAAGTGGATTGTGTAGCATTTTCAGACGAAAATTTGCTTTGAAACACTAGTGATGATAGATGCAACTATTTCGAGCGACTGAAAATCTGATAGAATTTCCATAATCGCCATGCGCACTATACTCGCACCATTATATCCAGGCGTGTAAGGGATAGCGGCCGGGAGGGGACACACTTTTTCTTTTGCTAGACAACAGTTTCCCCTCGATGGCATGTAAGGGTATGGAGGAAGGTGTGCAGCTGAGACAGAAAGTGGGAGGAGAGAGGATGCTAGGTCATTATGCTGGTTGCTAGCTAACCACTTCCCCTCTCATCAGGCGTGTAAGGGGAGGTAGCAAGCCAGACTCGCACGTCGCACCATGCCGTAGACGTGGGAAGACAGATAACGTGCCGCAGAGCAGTGATAAATTGTGGCACACGTGACACATTTCACATACAGTTACTAGACGTTTGCTTAAACCAGCTTAAAAATGATCGTTGCAGGAAAGCTTAGGTGGCAGAACCCAAAATGTACTTTGATTGATGCAACATCCGATAAACGATACAAGCAGGTAGCCTTATCATTATTTATCTAGGAGTTTTGCAGGGATCACTGAAAATTATCTGTGGATAGTTTATTGTTAGATGCATTTTTGGTACGAGTGTCTATTGTACTATTATTTTTTCTTCTGAGACAGTCATATTTTCTAGGTATATCAAAATGTTTCCGGTGTACTTTATAAGCAGACGATAGACTTGCGCTACACATTTATTTTGTGTCGTGTAAGCACAACAGCTGCTCACTATCCGCTGATACGTTAGCTTCTGCTCTAGCCTGTAATCTCAGTAACCAGTACAGTGATGGGTTTTGAATGATCCTCAAAGTTTTCCATTTGCTGCCATGCAAAATTTTGGTTTAACTTATGAAGCTAAGTAAACCTTGTGCTAGCACCAGTAGTTGTAAGAGGTAAGTGGTTCACAAACAAGGTGGATCTATAATCTTTATAGAGTCCATGCTTTTATGAGTTTGACAGCAAAAGTTTGTGATGTCTTTGCGACGTCCTCTTTATGTATAAATAATATTTAAATAACCTGATACACGTCTTATTTGGGATGGGCGCTTGATAAGTGTGGCAACATGGATTGGTAAATCTCGCCTATAGACTGACATTGAGCGGCTAAGTAGTTCTGTGCCAGGTATAGTCACATAACCTCGTCCTGTTACTTCCAGCTTGTCTCTTAACAGAACTACAGTAATTNTAGTTCTGTGCCAGGTATAGTCACATAACCTCGTCCTGTTACTTCCAGCTTGTCTCTTAACAGAACTACAGTAATTTTTTTCACTCCCTGAGGTATATTACGCTTATCTTACACTTTTTTTTGCCCCTCTACAATTTTTAAATAATAAATTTTCCTTGCGGGTAGGGACTAAAGTGTGGCTGTGGTGGTATAGTGGTTAGGCTACTCACCTCATCTAGGCGAACCAGGTTTGATTTCCAGCGCAGTTACTCCTGGATTTTCTCACATTGGTACCGTGCCAGATGATTCACTGGTCAGTGGGTTTTCTCTGATATCTTCAGTTTCCCCTGCTCTCACATTCCAGCATTGCTTCATACTCACCTCATCATTGTCTCTCAAGACCTCTGAAAACGATCTGCCCAAATCTCTCCACTCCACTCATTAAAAGGTAGTTAAACACACTACCTTTGTGGCTGGGGGAAGGATCTGAGTGAATTAAAGCCCCTACAAGTTTGTATATGCTCTTATGTATGTCACTGGAAGTGAACATGGTTTGTCCTGATTCTGTTCAGTTAGGGTTTGGTTTATATGGCAGCCTAGCATAGGGTATGCCTGGCTGTGGCAGGTCTGAGCAAAATGCTNGTATATGCTCTTATGTATGTCACTGGAAGTGAACATGGTTTGTCCTGATTCTGTTGTTCAGTTAGGGTTTGGTTTATATGGCAGCCTAGCATAGGGTATGCCTGGCTGTGGCAGGTCTGAGCAAAATGCTGGTAAAGCAAGCATATTTTCTTTTTTATGAGGAGATACGGACCTACCACCGACTGAAAACCTTTNCTGGTAAAGCAAGCATATTTTCTTTTTTATGAGGAGATACGGACCTACCACCGACTGAAAACCTTTTTTATGAGGAGATACGGCCTAACCACCGACTGAAAACTTTTGCACTACTCTCTTTTTGTATGGTCATTATACACTTGTGTTAACTGGATTCATGCGACAGGCACTATTGCCTGATTTAAGTGGACCAAAAAGTCCCACACATTGTAATGACGCAATATTCATAATTTTTNGCGACAGGCACTATTGCCTGATTTAAGTGGACCAAAAAGTCCCACACATTGTAATGACGCAATATTCATAATTTTTTGGGACTCGAGTGTAAAAATTCTTTCGTGTTTGTGAAGCTTTGGGACAGCTTCGTAATATTTTTATCGTGTTTCAAGTTTAAAGCCGTGATGGCTCGTTTCCCATGTTTATCAGGCGGACGTGTGCATTTGTAGGTTAAGGGGCGGACGTCTGCGTGTTAAGTTTNGGCATTATAATAAATATAGTGCGAAAGTCACACCAACGGAACTTTACAACATACACACACAAGGGTCATGTGGCATTTTAGCGCTTTGGTTGTAGGTTAGCCAAGCTACTGTAGATTGGATCTGATAGCTGCAGCTATATAACTTTGTGCACAGGAGGCTCAGCAGTAGAACCAAATTGTCTGCTTTTATCTCTTCATTGGTGGAATGTGGGCAGTAAGGAATTTTTGTTTACCTCTGTATGGACACCTGTTCTTATACATATGGCTTTGTGGCTCTTTGAAAGAAGTTTTACTTTAAGAACTTAAGGCCTGGTTTTTGCAAGTGGAGAACTATATATAATCTACTCTTTATCTTTATTCAGTATTAGAGTGCTTCACCTTTCTTTCTCACCTTCCCCATCTATCATCCAGGTCTTTCCCTTGAGTATGGCAGCTGTCTCCACTTTGAGTGGGTGTATTGTTGCATAAATGTTTTTGAAGTATTTCTTGTCTTTGAGGCAAGGACGAATTTGTAAAAAATCAAACATTTAGTATTACTGAAGATAGTGTCTTGAAGTGTTGGTTATTAGATGGTGCTTTTTGTGTGTTGTGTAGGTGATAGGGATAAGTATTCTGGCCGTGGCCGTGGAGATGATTCGGGGTATCGACGTTACAACAGAATGGTAAGTCTTACTGCTTTGTCTCATAATACTTTTGTTTTTAATTTTTTAACTAGGTNTCTTACTGCTTTGTCTCATAATACTTTTGTTTTTAATTTTTTAACTAGGTAGTTGCCTATGCAGAGGTGCAAAGTACTATGGATTGTCTGCAGTTTGCCGGACCTCGCTATGGAATTACGGATGCTTTGAAAATAATACGGATTTTTGAGTTTTCAGTTTTACAAAATATGTTTTCCTGCATATTTTTTTTGTAAAGTATGTTTGGGATACAAGTTAGGCCAGATTCTTGACAGTGCAAAATATTCTAAATATTAGCATAATTTTCGTATTTGTGTTAATTAAATTGGTGTTCTGCAAAATTGGTAAAGGAACTGAATATTTAACCATTTGTGGTTGTGAAGTCTTAATTTTGAGAAATTGATTGAAGTAGTTGCAGCTGAATCAATTTTCGACAAGCGAGATTCAAGAGTATTGAACAAGACGTCGAGAGTCAGATTGTTAAATGGCATCTTTTTATGTTATGCGGCTCATTTGCTGGCAAATTGATTTAAAATGGATTTTGTGAAATCTGATAGGATACCAAAAGTCATAACCAAGACTTTTAATTAAATGTGATACACAATACGTATTTGCTTATAAGCACAAGCGACAATAAACTTGCATTTGCGAAAATCAATGAATGACATATAATACTGCGTCAATAGGAAGTTTTCACTATTTGCTGGGAAAAACTGAAATTGAGATCAAAATTACGTGTCTTATCAGTAGTGACCTGAAAAAGTAGGTGTTATTTTCCCCAAAAATATGTTTTTTTTAAATAGGTGTTATTTTTTGTCAAAAATAGCAGTTTTCTTCTTGTTACAAAAATGCAGGTTTCTGCATGNATTGAAATTGAGATCAAAATTACGTGTCTTATCAGTAGTGACCTGAAAAAGTAGGTGTTATTTTCCCCATAAATATGTTTTTTTTTAAATAGGTGTTATTTTTTGTCAAAAATAGCAGTTTTCTTCTTGTTACAAAAATGCAGGTTTCTGCATGAGAATTGTTCCATTTTTTCATGTCCTCTTTATAAAGACATACATAATTTGAGAAATATCACTTTATTCGTAAAACCTGAAATTGGCAGTGTTATTCCTATTGAAAAGCAGTATTTAACAATTATTTCCTTGCAATAATACCTAACTCCTAGAGAAAATACAGCCACATTTTTAAGACTAAATCACGAGTTTCCTTTATCAACAGATAACATTGAAAACCATTTTCTTACTTAAGATTTTGTATTATGTCTGACACCTGGAACAACGGTCACAATGCACTGGCAAGGGCATACTGTTTCATGAAGTGACTAATGTAAACAATTTACANTCACTTAAGATTTTGTATTCTGTCAGACACCTGGAACAACGGTCACAATGCACTGGCAAGGGCATACTGTTTCATGAAGTGACTAATGTAAACAATTTACACACAATTATAAAAGCACTGTTTAAAAAAAATAATTAAAGTGCCTTGTATGAACAGAAAAAAAATCTAGAGAAATCTATCTTTATCTTATTAACTATCGGAACTTGTTAGACCCGCTAACAAAACTGTTTAAAACGTGTCATTCCACANTTCAACAACAGATTTTTTTGTTAGACCCGCTAACAAAACTGTTTAAAACGTGTCATTCATTACCACACATATTTGCAGAGATTATGTATGATTATAATATACAGTTAGCTGGAAGAATACAAGATTAAAATGTGTGATAATTCAATTTACAAATATATTCTACATAAATAAATGCATAAAAAACATTTTTGACTGCAGTGCCGCTTTGTAAAAAATAAATAATTGTTCGATAAAACGTGATTATGCTATGAATGTAAACAAACTCTGCGAGCTAGTTGGCACGAATTGCATAGATAACGTGCTTGGTTAAAGGGGGACAATATGTTTTCACTGATTAATTCTGTTAAGATAAAATTACGCTAATAACTTTTTTAAAGAGTAATGCAGTGATATCAAGTGTCCCACAAGATGGTGAAATTTAAAAACATTTTGCGGCCAACAAAATTTTTTAGCAAAGTTAAATATAATTTCAAAAAATCAGATTTTTACATGTCAAACTCAACAATTTTTAGCACGTTTCTGTTTTAAATCATTGTTTTTAATAAAGTTAGTTTGATTTTTGCCACTTTTTTTTTACATTTGGCAGAAATTTAGGGAATTTTATATAAACATTCGGCGGATTTTTGAAATTAAGTGCATTTCAATATTTGATAATACAATACTTATATTGAATGATTGAGATATGTTTTTTCATACAGTATTTAAGATATGCCCACTGTTCATTACAGGCAGTCAACTCATTATACCCAAGGATGAAAATAATTTTTTTTTCAGGTTAGGTTTTACTTTTTGAGGAGAGAGGTCGACATGTTGAGTTTTCCGGCATGCTAAGTTTTTTTCAGTAGGTTCCATGAAAAAAGAATAATCGAGGTTTCACTATTTGGTATTGTTAAAATAATCACTATTTTTAAATGGTTTTTTATTTAAGTACCCAACTACCTGTGCCTTTTTTTTGTTGGTTTGTTTGCTGTTGCTGTAGTAACATGACTGTTAGGTTAGTGTATGAACGTGGTGAAATTATTTACGTGTGCCAGCAATAAACAAATGATATGGCTGGAAGAAAAAGTGACTTGTGGAATTTCTTTGTACCGTAAGCAACACGCAAGAATGCAAATCTGTTTACAATATTTGCAAATGTTTGGTTTCGAGAGGCGGTACATCATCAAGGTTCTATAGTACCACAAATTTAAAACGGCATATTGAATGTACGCACCATTTGAAGTGTTACCTTTTTTTTAAGAGTTTCATTGCTTAACAACATGCTTTTGGAGATTATATTTGTCTTATAAATATGCTTAAGCTTAATATGTGGTTCCTAGATTTATATTTATCGTAATAGTTAGGCCTATCACTTAAACAATAAAAATAAAAACAATTAGAATTTTTTTTAGGTAAATGTTTAAAAATTAAGTTTTTATTTTTTGAAACTTGCAATGATGTTATTTTTCCTTGTCAAAGCAGTATCAGTANTTAAAATAAAAACAATTAAAATTTTTTTTAGGCAAATGTTTAAAAATTAAGTTTTTATTTTTTGAAACTTGCAATGATGTTATTTTTCCTTGTCAAAGCAGTATCAGTATTGGTATCGGCAATATCGGTAAGTTTGTATCGGAAAAGGCTCAAAAACCATATCGGCTCACCTCTGCTATAACCAGTGCATAAATATAAACAAAAATTTTTTGATAAAAAAAATAAGACTACCCTATAATTTTTGAAATTGAGATGTGGAACAAAATATAGTCTTATATTCGGGTGAATATGGTANTTGGCTCACCTCTGCTATAACCAGTGCATAAATATAAACAAAAATTTTTTGATGCGAAAATAAGACTACCCTATAATTTTTGAAATTGAGATGTGGAACAAAATATAGTCTTATATTCGGGTGAATATGGTATACAGAGCTCACGAAAAATATAAAACTCTGGGCATTCATTTGTATATATCTTAAAGGTAAAACATGAATATTTTCATAGTCGCCTGTTTCGCAGCCGTATCCAAAAATTATTATCTGTCACTCCCGTTTTAAGACATTTTTCATCTCGTATTGGTTTAAAATAAATCTGGTTTAAAATATATTGTGCCAAATTAATGAAAAAAAAAATTTATTTAATATTCTGTGACAAATCTGTAGCGTCTCTAATCTGGAGAATGCACATGACGACAGCACTAGCTACAGCTATGAAGAAGAGGGAAATGTAACTAAATATTCACACACTGTTTAAGTTGCATTTTTTTAAGCCTGTACAGTAGACTATATTTTCCAGGGTAACTACTGGCTAAGGGTTCGCGGATAACCAATGTTCACGGTTAAATAATGGATAATATACATGTAGGTTATGTAAGCAAATACAGTAGAGACCTGAATTTGTGAGGCCTCACGGTGCCTGAGAATGACATCCCAAAATCGTTTCCAATTGATTTTGTCTCCTCAAAACCTCAAAAATTGCCCTAAAATGGCATTTTTCATCAGCTTTAATTGTCTCTAATCAAAAATAACGTGTTTTTAAAAGGAAATATTAATTTATTTTAAAAGACTGATATCTTCCGAATTGTCTATACCCCAGNCATCCCAAAATCGTTTCCAATTGATTTTGTCTCCTCAAAACCTCAAAAATTGCCCTAAAATGGCATTTTTCATCAGCTTTAATTGTCTCTAATCTAAAAATAACGTGTTTTTAAAAGGAAATATTAATTTATTTTAAAAGACTGATATCTTCCGAATTGTCTATACCCCAGGGGGCGTATTCGAACTCCTCTTGTCCCATATAAAAGTATGTAGCTTCTTGAGGGGAAAAATCAGTCAATGCATTAATGAAAAATTATTTTAATTCAATAGGCAGACATCTTCCAAACGAGATTATACCGTACAAGCCCGATCACGGCTGTTGGGGGACAACTCAGACTCTGGTCATAGCTTTCAGCACTCTTCCAGGAGTGACAGTGTATCTGAGTGGTGAATGGCATACCAGCATTAAAGCAAGAACTACTCAAATACTGTATGTTCCAGGCAAAGGATGAACTTTTTCTACCAAGGGCTGTGTCCCTCCCCCTGCCCCCTTCAGGTTTTGGGTGGAAGTGGGAAAGAGAAAGGTAGAAACTAAACACAATTGGCATTTTTTGGTAACAAAATGGTCAGGTGACCCATTTTGTCAACAAAATCTATGACATATTTTTATAATTGCATTTTGTCCCGTTCGAAGCTGAAAAATTACAAAATACAAATTACTAAACCACTGCCATAATAGTTTGAAATGTTTAGATGCCCATACAGTATATGCAATGTTACTGGAATAAACAAATGTTTGTTGTACTCATAATGATAATTTCACAAAGTAAGTTGTCGAAATATTCTTGAAATAACTATTTTTTCATGAGACAATGTTTTGTTAATAGGGAATAGGTTGCCCCGACCGAATCTTAAGATTTGCAGAATCCACCTAATCTTAGGGATTCGTAGATTCGGTTGATTTGGTGTAAAATTTGTGCATATAGGAGTTTTTTTTTGTTAATTTGAAATTTTGCATATTATGCAAATTTTCCCCAAATTGTATGTAAAATTCAAATGATTTATATATGCTGCAGTAATTAAATTCTTGTTTAACAAAAGGAGCATCTGAAACGGCCGGTCACTTTACCACATTTGGTTCTTGGGCACATCATGGTTTGCTGCATCCTTTATTTTATTTTTCATAAAACAGACAAGATAAGGCACGAGCGTACGCCAGCACGCGATACATCATTAAATACCACAGATTGTAATTTTCGTTTCGGTCCTGAACAATTTGAATTATGAAGGTTTTACTATATTAGAGTAACATAAAATTCTGTCAAAGTAAATTTTATTTTACAATGGATATATGAAACGTACGTAATTTTCACCTATATTGACATAGTAAATACATTAATTTGCCACAAAGTCCCCCCATTCTTTAGTAAATGCACAGCAAAAAGTGCAACAAAAGTCTTTTGTTTGTTTTGCAGTGAGAAAGTATCACATGCAAAATCATAGAATCGGGGATTTGGGTTCGGGATTCGGGGATTTGAGGAAAAACTGGATTTGCCCCAACCTTATTTAAGTAACAATTTCTTATATCTTCTTAGTGCATCACCAAATGACACTTTCTGGATCAACATATTTTCTCGAGACAACTTGTTTTCCATCTTATCCTGCATAATTAATTACTTTTAACTCTGAACTCTAAAGTGTAACTGCAGTTGTTTCCCATCCACTATATACTTTCTTTTGTATATTACTATATCAATCTCGTCAAAGGTCACTGGTTGGTCGCCTTCCTGTTTCTTTTATGCCTGACACTCAGGTGCACAGCCCATCCCTTTCACCCCCAGTGGAAACATCACTAACCACACCCTCTTGTTGCTATGTGAGCAATGGCGATGTGAGGTTTACAATATTTCAGTTGTATCAGATTTGCAGAAATTACTTCAGTAGTAATATTTACATGAATTTACTAAATCAAAATTATTTTCACCAATTTTATTTTCCCCGTTCCTCATCTCACACAAAAGTAGACAATTCTCAAACATATCCATAAAATAGTTCACTCTTCTCAGATAAATCCAAAAACGTACATTTTCTCAAAACATATAATTGATTAAAATTATAAACATCTTGCAACAATTGTATTAATTAAGCGTATTTATCAAAATATCATTTTTAAGACTTTTTCCACCCACGTCTATTCCTTGAGGTGGTAGTATGATTTTTGTTATACAAATTAAGTTCGATTTTACTTCCGCCTTACTTGTGTTACCGGTCACCTGAATTGGCTGTCTTCTGACCACGCCACATCTCTCAACCAACCAGCAATGGTGAGGCGAGAGACAACTAGCATACAGGCAGTCCTCTACTTTAATACACAATGTGTTCCTAAATTTGTGTATGAAAGTTGAAATGTATGAAAGTAGAACCCTTATTTTAATGTGATAAATGAGGTTCCGTTCCTGAATGGGGGAGAAAAAAAAAAATCAAAACAATATATTTACACACAAAGAAACAAGATCATGCATCAAAGTTATTTAAAAGTGTTCAAATTAGAGCTGGGCAGGAAAGGTAATTTAAACTCGGGAAAATTTCGGGCGGGAAAAATAATTTCCCGCGGGAAACGGGACGGGATCGGGAATTTTTCAATATGCTAGAAAATTAACGAAATGTACAAATAAAAACTTAAATATTAAGGTATTATGTCAAATTATGCAACCACTATTGGTTATATCCATATTGCTTCTAACGAACTACGTAAACAAACCGTAGAGTGAGTAAATAAAACATTAAAAACAAACTTAAAAATAATGTTTAGTAACAAATTAACGTGTCATAGGTATNGCAACCACTATTTGTTATATCCATATTGCTTCTAACGAACTACGTAAACAAACTGTAGAGTGAGTAAATAAAACATTAAAAACAAACTTTAAAATAATGTTTAGTAACAAATTAACGTGTCATAGGTATAGGTTACCGCACTACAAATCACACACAATATTTTAACGTTCATTCAAAACTACAAGTTTATTGATAAAAAATAATCTCTGAATAAAAA
>NQII01007275.1:156653-181135 GCA_002778355.1 Clitarchus hookeri | reverse complement strand
CGGTATTTTACTGACCGTATCGATTAATTTACAGGTAATTTAAGAAATCGTTACTCAATTGCGGGGTTTGTAATTAAGTGCTGTGAAGTTATGTAGGTTTATGTATTAATCATGCAAGCGGGTTTCTAAACTAGGTCTGTTACTAAGTTAAGAGTTCAATTCTTTATATTATTTGAAAAGCATTCACTTGGAAAATTAGTGACTACGTAAGTATTGNAACTAAGTTAAGAGTTCAATTCTTTATATTATTTGAAAAGCATTCACTTGGAAAATTAGTGACTACGTAAGTATTGGAATATGGGTAAATTCGTTGTACATGTAGCTTTCCTATCGCCACACAATCAACATCTATGAACACCTACATTTTATAAGAACGAAAAGGCCAACCCACTAATACGCGTGTGCACATAACCTCAGAAAATTGCAAAGTAATACCAACAAAAGATTAGGAAGAGAAAACCAAATATTTTGTAGGGACAGCAATATTTTTGATACGGGCAACAGGTCTGGCAGGGGGAACAAATAATTTGGTAGGAGCAACAAATAATTTGGTAGAGGCGACAAAAGGTTTGGTTCACTCAAACAAACTAATGCAACCAAATAAACAAACAAAATTCACTTTTGTTTCAACAACAAAATATTTAATTTCCGCAATACAGACAAATTTTTTTTTGTTGTGGCAAAAAAAATTGTTTCAAGAAATAATATCCTTTTTTTGCTGTATCATGGATGGCCTGCGCGCTCCCCTATTATGTCTCAAATCAAGCATGTGTGGATCCTGTTGAAACACCAGCTGACGACGTGCCAAATTATCCGGGATTTGGAACACACCACCTCACAATTGTGCGTCCGTCTGCCTCAATACATGCAACGTTCTCAGTCTGTTGGACTCAATGCCAGACCATGTTACAGCGAGTATCGCAGTGCAAGGAGGCACGACGCACTATTGAAGATGACCGTGCGGTGTACTACAGATCTATATGTAATTTTACTGATGCTCTGTTTTTGTGATCAAGTGTATATCTCATCTGTTTCACCACCTCTATAAAGTTTTAGCGCCATCCGATGCATCCTTCTGTGCGCACTATTTTTATTGTCCATCAATGTATATTGATCTGATACTGAAAGGGTCAACAATGTTGAACAAGAAAATAGTGAGCTACGGATACCCAACCAGTTTCTCGTGAATAGAAAATGGAAAACTTCGGTAGAGATTCCCCTCTGTGGCACTGTCAGTTTGTTTAATTCCGGCCGATGTTTTTTTTTTAAATTATTGCTAATTAACGCTCATAAACTCAACCGGATTTGGGGAGAGGGTGTGTACATGGCTTGCACACTAAACTGAATATTTTGTGAAAGGTAACCATATCTAGGATTTGAACCTAGCCCACGACCCAGCGCTCATCGCACCATAAGCTGCTGTTCCAAAAAAAAACTACCCACGTATATAGGCGTCGTGTATAATGAGTTTTTGAACGTTCCTTGTAGTATAATAGCGTGGCTGTAGCATTGCCTGGCATTTTTAGTTTTACATATATTTAAAAAAGGAATTTTTTATATTTACCTAATTAATTATTATTGTTGCTCTACTGAGTACTGTTTGCTAATTTATATTCAGGTATATTTTAGTTACCTATGGTCAGTTCCTGCTGAGAATAATTGGAATATAATATTCATATTAGTTATTTTCTGCATAGTTGTGTCAAGCTGCAATCAGATTTTGCCATTTACTGTTCCGGTTTAATGTTTATTGCTCCGGGAGCCCAAAGTAGACATATGGCCCTTCTTTTCTTGTGCACGCGTTAAGACAGGCAACATTTGTGATTAATGCACATCGTCTCAGCCAGTGTCTGGTACCAGTATTTCTTATTTAGTTGGTCGATCAGCGTTACGACGACGAATTTTTCATGAACATCACTACATATTTAATTTAGAAAAAGGTTCTGTTGCATCAAACCAAGTTCGTTTGCCGTAAAAAAAAAAAAATGTTTTTGTAGAAGCAATAAAATATTTTGTTGTTGAAACCAATTTATTTTGTTCTTATTTGGTTGCCCCAAGTAAAAATATAGTTGATACAACCAAATATTTGTCTGGCTCCATGTACATTAAAATGCTTCGGTTAATATAAAAATTGGAAGACTGAACGAGAATCGAACCTAGATCATCTGCGCCTTCACGCCGCGCCACGGAAACCTCAGATAAACTGCCTACAGATCAATTTGAAGTGTTTTCACATGCACACAGTTCAAATACTGGACAACGCGCGCAAATAAATATTTCAAGTTTTTACAGCTTTCGTTTTTAGATTCCTGTTGGACTTGTTACATCGGGATGTTTATGCGATTATCAAGCTTCATTAAATGCACTTAAAACACTGTTACCATCTTAATTCTTATAGGATCCCCCGTTTCCCTTCCTTCATTCCGGCGCTGCTCCACACTCACCTCGGTTCACCTTCATCGGCTCTCAAGACCTCGATGTTAAGGCGTCCGTCTACCTGGCACTTGAACTGCGTTGCAGAGTGTTCCAAATACACTTTTTTCAACGAAACTATTAAGCATGCGTCCAACGTGCTGATCTACGAAAAGAATACACACTTCAGACGAGAGCTGTTAAGTACTTTAAAAATATCACGTACGTTAGAAACATAAATTCAGAGTACTCCAAAACCGCTAAAAACGGCCTTTCCAAGGCGCTGTAGCTCAAAATGCACGCATCAGATACATACAAAACTACTATAGGGGCCTACACTGAACCTTCCTAAAGACTTCCCACTAATAAAATTATATGGTCACCGCTGAAAGTCCCATAGGTACACGCAGCACGACGAGAACACTGCACGCCAGTTCAGAGCCTTGCGCTTAGCGGCGATGGCGTACTTGATGCGCGTGGCAGTGTCGCCCTTATCGCTCCCGCGCTTCTCGGCCTAAACGTGGGAAAAAGTTCCAGGTAGACGGGCGCCTTAAGAGCTGCCCAAATCTCTTCACTTACTTACTCTAGAGTTGTATTTTCGAACGAAGGCAACCAAATGAGTGGCCAAACAAATATATACAGTTGATTCAACTAAATATTTTGTTGAAAATCTCATTTATTTTGGCCCAATACAGAGGTTTTGTTGATTCAAAAGTGAATTTGGTTAAATGAATAAAATTAATTTTGTTGCTTTTCAAGTGTTGTTTACTCAACAAAATATTTTATAGGGGCAACTTAATCTATTTTTGGCCCTATAAAAACAAATATTTTGTTCGCTGTTCTCTCAGTGTAAAATCAACTAAATGGATCAGTGTCGCCAACACAATTTTTGGTCCCTACAATTAAATTATTAGCTAAAAATAAATAGCACATAACGAAACATATTATTTCTTTGACAAATTGCAACGCTATGTTTGTTTACACTAAATATTTTATTTACATTCTTAACTAACGGAATAATGTTTTGGCACAAACAACATTGTTTTAAACAAATATGTTTCGCTTTGTGAACAAATTTAATTCCTTTAGAAGAACCGAGGCTTGGTTGTACCAACAAAATATCATTTAGCTTAATCAAACGCAATATAAACAAATATATATTTGGTATACAGAAATAATTCCTTTTCTCAGTGTATACTGAATGTTGAATGAAACTAAAATCACAACAGGGTTACGTAATTTCGCTACACTCTCAGAACCACTGCATTTACAATATGTTGCTAAGCATGACACCATTAGTAAAACCTGGTTTATTTTGCGGTCTGCTCTAAATTGTTAAAAATTTATGGAGTTCAATAGATCACCAGAAAATAGCAATTAATTGTTCTGTTTTGTCCACCAACACATACAGACAAAAACAATTTACGATTTTTGGTTGCGGTAACATAATTACCAACTTAAAATTCGTGTGGTCGCTGATTGCTATTTTTAAAAATAAATAATAGTGTTAAAACATCAATGCCGTATGTAGAACATACTATCATAAAAATGGCGAGGTTGATAATGGTTTTTTTTTCCCAGTGACGGTACAAAACTACTTTTACTTTAAGACAGCGCGGGGATATGGCGATTCATGAAACGTAAAACAAAANTCCCAGTGACGGTACAAAACTACTTTTACTTTAAGACAGCGCGGGGATATGGCGATTCATGAAACGTAAAACAAAATTGTTTTCCAGAAATGAATTCCTCATCTTTTTGTTGCCAACTGGGAAAGTTTTGCGAATTAATTTCTCAGATCCTGGCGGACGGGCCAGGGAGACCCGAAGAAATTCGGGATCAGCATTTCGACCACTGGGGCAGATATCACAGGCGACAAGAAGTTCCCTCGGAGGAAACAAAAGAAAACTCAAGGGAAGAAGTGTGGAAAGAAAAAAAAAAGAGCTAAAGAAAAAAAGGAGGGAAAAATTTCTCTTCCAGGTGCGTAAAGGATTTCTCGTCTTCGGTAATTGAATTTCGTGAGCTGGGTGGTAAGTACGGTCTTGACCTCGGGAGGTTGCCTGCCTGTAATANCGAGTGTTTACACGGTGTGAAGTGCTTTTTTTCCTCTTTTTTTTTTAGAAAAAATACTGCGTGTTCCGATTCTTTTGTGGTTATGTTCTGGCCGATAGAACGTGCCAGGAGAAATCTTCCGCATCTACAAACATATATTTCAGAGTGATCCAAGTCTTCTTATTGCGTGTGCATTCCTGTTGTTGACCCTTTTNTCCGCATCTACAAACATATATTTCAGAGTGATCCAAGTCTTCTTATTGCGTGTGCATTCCTGTTGTTGACCCTTTTTATAGGCAGTTCAAGGTTTGTTGGACACTTTTGAAAGCCCTTTTTATGTAATGTACACGCATCAGAGTCCCGGGGTTTTCTTTGATACATAGGATCACTCTGCCGCAGGCACAAAACATACCTAAACTCCACAAAAAAGTTACTGACAACTAATTTTGAGGTATAAATTAAAAATAATTGAATAAGACTTCATACATTAGGAATATTGGGTAACTGAAACATAAAAAAAAATAAAAATATTACGTTTCAAAATATGTTTTTACGGGCACTTTCTTTATTTAAATCCTTCGCCCCAAAATGCACACATTTATAAAAAAAATTGCCAAAAATTTACAATAATATACGGACATGCGTACAGCAAGGTCAAAAGCCGAGCCAAGGGCGCTGGACACCGGGAAAACTTCTCGTTTTTCACTCTCGTACGATGCGTGCCTAGGCCGACGTGACGAAGGTAATGTAACCTCGCTTCAGTTGTAATTCCCATCAGCGGCGTGTGGTGAACTGTTGTAAAGTAAGCTGTGTTGTGCTCAGTGCTATACCGAATCGTTTGCTAGTTTACAAAAAGGCCACTTGAACGTAGTAGTGCATTTGACGCCACAGCACGTGTGCAATGGGTGCCTCGCCGCTCTCTCGTGAGTGGCCGCAGAAATCCATTTGTTCCCGGCCCCCAGTCTGGTTAATGGTCCCTACTGCGTGCATCAGTGTGCACGGCACTGAGAAAGTACCAGCTTACATTGCAACACTTCACCACACGCCGCTGCTTTTCATTTCGTATCATTCTGCCATAAGTAAAATCAACGTTGCCGTTGATCCATCTAATTTTATTCATGCATCGTCCAAGTGAAAACGTGAAATTTTAAAGAAAAACAGATAGATGAATAATTCGCAAGTTCGTGCTCTTAAGTGTGTGTAACAAAAATTCCGACTTTATAAGCCACACATTAAACAAATATCGGAAAAGTAGTTAGAAATAGTTGGTTCTGGGGCACCTGGCATCCTGACGGGGACGAGGGGACGAGTCGCGGCCATCTTGGGTGACATCATGAGTCAAACCTCCTGCTCTGTCATTCCTTCCTGACGGAGGCCATCCCTGGTCAGTAGCGGCCATGTTGTTCCATACTTCACGCTCTTGCATTTCAAACGAGGGGAGTTTTCTCTGAGTCTTCCCAAATTCGAATACCTTGTTCATGCTCTTGCATTTCGATTTGCTATTTTATCATTCCTTTCTCTCTCTTCCATCCCTCGGTTTTTTTGTATTCCGCCTGGTCTCCTTTATTTTCTCTTTTGCAGCCATTACCGACACTGACTATTTTGGGAGTCAGTACCGAAAGGCATCTTGTTCCCTACTTCGGGCTCTTGCATTCCACCCTACCTGAGCCAGAATGTGCAATTAGGTACGCGAGGCTCCTGAAAGGTACTCGTCTCTGATTGGCTATGCGAGGCTCTCGAAAGGGTTTCTTCTCCTATTGACTACGCGAGACTCACGAAAGCGTCCCAGCCGCGATAGGTTACACGAGACATTCGAAAGGATCTCGGCCCCAATTGGCTATGCGAACCTCTCATAGCGTACTTATAAGTATAGTTAACTATAATTTCCGAACCGTTTAAAATACAGTTACCATATTCATAAAATAGACATCATATCCGACAAGGAAAATAACTGCAAGGTCATTTATGCCCTATAAGATGATTGCAGGGTCATTTCTTCCATATGCATACATATAAGTACAGTTGGCCATAATTTTCCGAACTGTTTAAGAAACAGTGGTCCAATACGCAACATAAGCATCGCCTCCGACAAGGAAAATGATCGCAGGGTCATTTATGCCTTATGCATAGTTACAAGCATAGTTGGCTGTTTTTCCGAACCGTTTATGATACAGTCGCCATATGTATATCACGAGAATCGTGCGCTGTACATCATGCTAGTCAAAATAAAAAAAAATTTGCGAAGCCAATAAGCACAGCTGTGATAAGGCAACACTGATACACACTGATCCAAATATATATAAAAAACTAAATGTAAAGGGGAAAATAGTTATAAGCACTTACCAACCAGCACAATTACATATTACACAATCATCGACTGCTGTAAGCTGTGTGTGTTAAACAATGCTATACAATGCCAGACTGTCTTGACCAGTACACCAGAATAGAAAACGACATCCTTACAAATCGACTGAAACGAAACCCTCGCATGTAGTGAACAGCCAACACTCACATCTTTAACAATGGAACACATTGGACCCGACCAGCCTCGCGCGATCAACTAACATTATGAGAATCTTTAGGGCCTTCCCAGACAGCTGACGGCCAGCGCGAACACTGTGTAGGTCTCGACAATCGAATGGATGACACAGAACACTAGCCAAGAAAGAGATACGTCAGGCTCCAGGATGCCAGACTAGCCGAGTCACACATTCACTTTCCTTTACGAGAGGTATTCAGTTTCACAGTACAAACTAAGGTATTTATCATGTTTCAAATACTTTAGTTATATATAGTTATTTTGAATATATATCATTTATATATAAGCAGAACCGTAAGCACATACAAAACAACATGCATTTAATTATTAATCGTGCAAGAGAGAGAGAGCTGCTACGCACTAAGAAAAACAAATAAAAAAAAATAATTGTAAAAGTAAATAGTTATTTGCATTTACCAACAAATACATATGTGTGGGCGTCGTGTGCTGTACATTATGTTACGCGAAGAAATTTCCTCTGTTAAGTGCGGGATCGATAAGATCAACACTGTAATACACTGATACCTACTGATAAAAAAATAAAATTAATAGGAAAATAGTTATAAGCACTTACCTACCACGCTAGTCACATATTACACATACATGTTCGTTTATGAGACCAATTCTGTTATACAGTGCAAGTTAACCTTTTATTTCGTTTGATTACATCAAGCATGACTATTAAAAATATTGTTTCGAATAAACTGGTGTTGGTAGAGGACATTTATTCCGCCTACCCTATTAAATTTAGGTCTGTAAAAGCAGTTCGTACCACCATGCATCACTCAGAACTTCATTCTCTCTTCGTCGGCAATAGCTAATCAGAGACGAAACTCTTTCGAGAGCCTCGCATTGCCATCGTTGGCCGGGTGGAGAGCATGAAGATGGGAAAGAAAGGGCAGAAAGCAAGAGCATGAAGTAGCGATCAAGATGGCTGTTGGTACTTACTGCCAAAATGGCCACCATTGGTACTGGCTGCCAAATATAAAATGAAGTAAACCAGACGGAATACGAGAAAACAGAGGAATGGAAGAGAGAGAAAGGAATGTGAAAATAAGAAATCGGAATGTAAGAGCATGAATTAGGAATTCAAATTTATGAAAACTCGGAGAAAACCCCCTCACTTGGAATGCAAGAGCATGAAGTAGGGAACAAGATCTAGTAGGAAGGAATTAGATAATAATCGAATTCTGGAGAACTCAGAGAAAACCCCTAGCTTAGAATGAAATAGCATGAAGTAGGGAACAAGATTGCCTCTACTAGGCAGAAATGACTTAGTAGGATAATAGTTACTAGCTGACAAAATGGCTGCCGTCAGGAAGGAATGACAGATCAGGAAGTTTGACTCGTGACATCATTTAATATGGCCATGTTTTGTCCCCTAGTCCCCCCCCCTCAGGACGCCAGGTGCCACAGAACCAACTATTTCTAACTACTCGGCAAGTATTAGAACTATTTCCATTAAACCGTTAACGTACACAGAAACTTTTCGTTCCAGTTGTTGCAAAAGAGGAGATATCTGGTCTAACAAGTATTTCTGAATTCCTTGAAAAAAACTTAATGATGGAACTTATGGAAACAATTTCTATTGATATATGATAACTTTAGTAACCAATAAAAAAATTTTGGTGTGCTAGTAAAAGCCAATAACATTAACCAGGAGAAAAAACTCTGTCTGCATTGGTGTTAGCTTCTGGTGTTGTACATCACCGACCATGATTTTACCCATTTTGCAACACGTCATATATTAACGAGTATACTCAGGATATCAGGTTAAGGGGTTAATTCGTTGCCAGCTTAACTGTAGGTCTGCTAGCCGGTGTGTGCAAATGTGTATTTATGGTTAGTGATTTTTTTTTTTTTAAAAGTTGATTCCAATAGTGCACACTTCACCGTGAACAGCCCTTATAAACAGGTATTTCAAAAGATAAAGATAGTATTTTAAAGTTTATATCCAAATAAATTACAGAATGTACATACTTATGACCAATGGTAAGCCATGGTTGATTTAAGGGATATCTACTAGTCCCCTGTCAGATCAACGTCCCCGGAGAAGGACGGGGGGAGGGAATTTTTGGACGGGATATTCTCATGTGGGGGTGTGATGGGGACACTGTCATGGCGATCGTGGATTGCCTAGGGGTGCTTCCCCTTTTCATCTCCGCTGTCATTCCTCCACCTCTCCAGCCCTATCGCGTCGCACCCCAATCCATTCGTCCATTCGTGTGGTTGTTCGAAACGAACCTGCTGTAATCAACCTCTGACTCCTTTCATCCGCATGAACATCCGCAAACACCTGCTAGATTTACATTAAACATAGAACCGCTGTGCTTTTGAGGTCCGTGTACGAGCACAGCGTAGAAAGCGTTACGTTTAAACCACTACGGACAAAAACTTAATTTTTTTCAAACATGGTTGGAGTAGTACCGTGCACTGTATAGTCTATTTGCGGTTTATTCATACTTTTTTAATCAAACCTTTGAAAAATTACCCCACTTATGACGTGTTTGGTTGTTTCCTGAATACCTCATGTATCAGAAGCATGTTAACATAAAACTACCTTTTGAAAATTAAAATTTTATTTATATTTTAGTAATAAATTACAAATATTTTATTTACAATTAATGGGAATTAAAACAGTTGGAAAATAGGTGAGTTGGTAATACCTAGTAAGAAATAGTTCTTACGCAAAATATTATTATTAAACTGAGTGTGCAGGAATGTGGTGCGTTGTCGCTTTAGTGTACATTTTTAGGCTCTGTTAAGCGTTATTTGCATGAGGCGGAGGAATATCCTACATGTAGAACTTTGGCATTGCTTCAGGAAAGTTGGAAGTAACTGTGAATGGACTTTAGTGTTGCGTTGTGCAGCTACACCATAATTCTCTATGGTGAGTGTAACGACGTTTGTGCAGAATTCGCACAGTATTGGGGGGATGAAAGAAATTCTAAAGTACCGTTCGACGGCAGTTCTTCTAGGGAAAGTGATTGTTAATGCGTTGGATTAAATAGCATGATATTAATAAATTACCCTCGATTGTTCGTGAATAGATATAATAGTGTCAACTTCTGGTATACATCGGAATAACCGATATGCCTCAGCAATATACGCGGAGTTCAATTCGTGCAATTACGTACTACAAAAATGTATCATATTTCAGTTACGCATCCAAGGTACACAATAAGGCACGATTAACGTTCATATTACGTTGATACACTTCCTTCACCAAACAAAACGATGGGCCTAACTGCAAAAACTAACATAATTGATTTTGCGTGTTGATTTAAGTATTTTTGCAATGAGACTAACGTGTCTAATAAAATATTATTGTGGAGATACTCCATTGCAGTGGGTTCCTATACGAGACCCACTGCAATGTTCATGATGATGTTTTGCTAGATACGACGGATTTGTTGACACTAAATTGCACCAGCTTCACCTTATGAAAATCTGGTGCACTTTGTGCTGCACAACGAGCCCCAAAACAATTCGCACTGGCTACGAGGAACAATTGTGCAAAATAGTTGTGACGTCACATCCAACTTAGGGAAACTCTGTGCAACGCAACTTTGTGCAGAGCCAGTGCCGTTTGCGCAGTTGAGAGAAACGAAAATAAAGTTAATTTGTTCTGGTAGATGAAACGCAAGTTTGGAAACAACTTCGGAAAATGCACGAGTAAAAATTAATTTTCTATTTATATTTGCAGGGTGGTTTCTATTGCTTCGAGGCATGTGCCATGCTGCTGAAGTGCGAGAGTTCAGCACAATATTCCGACATACATGTAAAATGAGAATGTAATTTTAAGTAAACAATTAATATTCTTTTTACAGAGTTCTTTACAAGTGCGAGTAAAAAAAATTGTCACCGAACAATCGTTCGAAACTGGTGAAACAATCTAAATAACCCTTAATTTTAAGAAATTAGTTATCATTAAGAGTTATCTGTCTACCATGCTGAAAAATTGATTTATTCAGAAATTTAATAATGAGTTTGCAGGCCTTTTTAGGCTACTTAATTAAATTATTACTGTGCGTATATACTGCGGGAAAACGGCGAGAATAAAATAAACAAATATATTTTTAAGAGTTACCTGCTCTACGAGATTTTCATTAAAGTGAGTTTCAACACTTGTTCGACGGAGAACATGGTGTATGGACAAAGGTTACACAATAGCTTACTTTATTCGGATTGGCCGAGGCACAAACAACTCGGCACTTGTACTCATCTTGTAGTTCAGACAAGAACGCGTGACAGTATCTTTTCAAATTTTACTTAATAGATTAGTGTGTTAGCGACTGTAGCGCTGTTGCGAAAATTATCACGAGAGAAAATATGCAGGTTTAAAGGGTTCCTCGCTAAGGGACCGGTAACGGCCCAAAGCCAACCATGTCAAAATTTCTGAACGAGTCTGTAAAGAATTGAATTCAGTAACGAAGTACTTCGAAGCCTGTAGTAAGAAGGGCGTCTCGTAGATAACAGCCTTTCCTTCTGCTTTCACCCGACTTTAAATCGAAACTTAACATTTACTTTTTAAAAATATGTCTGTGGTGTACAAATTAGTTCGAGAAATTCTAAAATACGTCGTTTTCGACGAATATTTACTGTGATGGCCGATACATATCGTCTGAAAACTAACGCAATGCTTGAAACACTTTTCATATAACAAGTAAACGTACATACACCTTAAGGTGATTATTTAAAGTAAGTAGCGAAAATTCATTGTCGTGGTACCTTTTCGTCTAGCTGTTATTCTTGTCCACCGGGATGAGTTCAATATTTCAGATACTCTACTGTTTTCTTATTGAGCATATTATGCTAAATTATAAAACCTACACATGCAAGTAATTTACTTCTCGATCGAAATGGTTTATTTGAATTTATCTATGCCAACTACGTCATTTGATTTAAACGAACTTTGTAGAATAACACGTTGCTTCAGTACGAACAATTTTTGTTTAATGACCGGTTGTTAAGGCAAAAGTCATGGCCTCCTTTTAGTGTTTATAATGATGTATGTTTTTCTGTATATTGCCGTTTAATTGTATGAATAATCACCATTTATTATAATCGTGAACATATAAAATAGGTTTCTAAGGTCTGTAGTCACGTACCGTATCTGCATTTATCCTCGCAAAGGAAAATAGTACTTCAGAATCTATTTTACTCTCGACTTCAAAGACTAAATAGAGTGTCCAAGTCGGCAGGGGGCATGCCTTTAGGTGCCCCTCTTAATACATTTTTGATTTGATTATTAATATAATTTGGCTTTTGTGAAAACATAAATTATAAACTACATTAAATATAGAGAAAATTCTATAACCCAGAAGCAAAAATGCTTATCAGAAATATATTGTAACAATTCGTTAGTTTTTGCATTCAGCGTATCAACAAATTTTTGGAATTAAAACAGTTTTTGGGTGGTAATTTGCTCTCATACTTACGCTGTTTACTAAATTTATGGAAGGGAAATGCATACCCGGCCACTTTATCCCACCTTAGTGGGGGGCCGCGGTGATGTAGTGGCCAGATTACACGCCTCCCACCTATGCAAAATCGGGTTAGATTCCCGGCGGGGTCACACCCGCATTTTTGCATGTGGGAATCGTGCTGACGGGTGGGTTTTCTCGGGGATATCCCGTTTCCCTCGCCCTTGCATTCCGGTGCTGCTCCATAATCACCTCACTCCACCCCCCCCNTTTTCTCGGGGATATCCCGTTTCCCTCGCCCTTGCATTCCGGTGCTGCTCCATAATCACCTCACTCCACCCCCCCCTTAGTTTGTGTCGGTGGGGCCAACAGCGGACAGCGGGTCTCCTGTGCTGACGTAGAGAGCACGGGAGNACCCCCCCCTTAGTTTGTGTCGGTGGGGCCAACAGCGGACAGCGGGTCTCCTGTGCTGACGTAGAGAGCACGGGAGGCGGCGCATCATGGCAATGTCCCAACGTTTGGCCGGGATGGTGATGGAAAATCACGTTAACGACCCTCCCCCCTCTCTCAAAACCACGTCCCCTGGAGTCGACGGTGGAGGCGAACGCGCGACCTACGGAATGCGAGTCAGGCCCGACGCCACATGACCACACGACCGGACATGCTCCGCGCCGCGGAATAGTCGCATTTCATGCCAGATTGCGTGCTAATCGGTATGCGGGCGCGTGTCTCCGTGCCTCGGCCGAGATGGCATTGGGGCGTGTGCATCGGCGAGCAAGGCGCATCGTCGTGTTGATCGATGGCCACAACTCCAGGTTGGGAAAGTCAACCATAGTCCGTTCACAATTACTTCCGACTTTTCTGAAGCCCCTGCTAAAGTTCTACTTACAGGATATTCCTCCGCATCATGCAAACAAAGCTTAACCGAGTCAAGAAAATTATACCAAAGGGACGACTCACCGCATTCGTGCGCACCCAGTGCACAATAACTATTTCTTGCTAAGTTTTGCCAACACACCTATTTTCTCACTGTTTATATTCATATTAATTACAAAATAAATATTATAATGATATATTAAATATAAGTAAAAGTTCAATTCAACTAAAAATAATGTACTTTAATGCTAACGAAAGTATAACACGTTTGTGGTACATGAAATATTTAGGAAAAAACTAAACACGTAATACATGGGGTGTTTTTTTAAAGGTATGATTCAGAAAGTGTGAAGAAACCACGAATAGACNAAAAACTAAACACGTAATACATGGGGTGTTTTTTTAAAGGTATGATTCAGAAAGTGTGAAGAAACCACGAATAGACCATAAGGGCTTTTCATGTTAAACTAAGAACTTTTGAAAGTCCTGCTTAGGATCTACTTGTATGCACGTTGTGTATCCTTCCACCGTTTGTAAAATTAACACTGCCATTGGCCTTACCACTTTATTAATGCGTCCGTAAATTGAAACTGGAGAATTATTATAAAAGCGAATATTTTACAAATTCTCTAATTGTTACACTTCGATGTATTAAAAAACATAAAGCTAAATAAATAATTTAATATTGATCACAAAGGGTTACCTGAAATTTTTAATTCGACGTTTAGACATTGAACTGTTTCTCCTCTAGCGTTACCAACTTTACTGGGCGGATGTCACTCAGTGTACCNCTAGCGTTACCAACTTTACTGGGCGGATGTCACTCAGTGTACCCGTTCAAATACTTAGAGGTAGAAACAGTGACATTTTTCTAAAGTTTATTTCAAAAGCACTCACTTGATATTGAACAGCCTTTACCGTGGGGGATCAAGGCCAGGGTAGATGGCGGAGACAGTCTGTTGGACTNCACTCACTTGATATTGAACAGCCTTTACCGTGGGGGATCAAGGCCAGGGTAGATGGCGGAGACAGTCTGTTGGACTCCAGAACATGACGTGTAGCAGAATAAAATTAGTTATAAAAACACTTGAAACTATATGTGAGTCAACCCAATAACATCACTCGAGTACATGTAAATAAAACATATAAATACTTCCCTACTGTAGTAATTTTAATCAAATAGAACTATCTCGAAAGGTAGTACATACATTATTGTAACTTCACAAATAAACACAGTTCCATCACGGTAGATTCTAAATGGTGAAACACTTTTTTAGTCTGATGAAGTCTTGTAAGGGGTCGGGCTAACTTACGGAAACACACCTATATTTATACACAAACAACCATTTGGTGTAAGGTCAGAGCGCCGATCGGTAGTTGAAAGATCGTGGGTTAGATTCCTATCTTAGACGTACGGGTATAAGCCATTTTGACTTTTTATGTAAGGTTGAATCTGTTTACGTCATCTTGTAATATAATATTTCAGACATTAAGCTAAGGTTGTTTTAGAGCAGCAGCAAGAAAATACCGAGACTATCATATATGGGATCACATTTCCAATTTACAAACATTAATTCCCAACAGTGCACTCGCCAAAATTACACAATTTATAAAACAGTGTTATATCGCACGGAAGAATATCGATGTAAGCATATACCCTACGATATAGAACAATATTATATAAAACACATTTTCTGAAGAATGNCACGGAAGAATATCGATGTAAGCATATACCCTACGATATAGAACAATATTATATAAAACACATTTTCTGAAGAATGTAACCTGGAATCTGGTTGTGGGTGAATGCTGAACGAAATTATGAAATACACATTTTTTCTTTGTGTACATTTTATTTATTGTAATTTAGCAGTAATCAGCGTATAAAAAGAGTATGAAATCATTTCAATAATGTNGCAACCTGGAATCTGGTTGTGGGTGAATGCTGAACGAAATTATGAAATACACATTTTTTGCTTTGTGTACATTTTATTTATTGTAATTTAGCAGTAATCAGCGTATAAAAAGAGTATGAAATCATTTCAATAATGTTCAATTATAATAAAGTGCTAATTTTTTTAGCATTTGATAATTTTTTACGAAATAAATTGTTTCAAATTGTTTTGAAGAATGAAATCTATAGCACAATCATGCAGTTTAATTAGTATTTTTTCATTAAAGTTGTATCCCAAAATTTACTTTGTCTACGCTCTCTGAAAATATAACATGGTAATAAACTTAAACTAGTCCTTCATAGTTCCAATCTTCAAAGAGATAGCAAGAAGCGCCTAGAATATCAAAGCGTATTTTTGTGTTCACTTTCATTATTATAGCTGGTTGTGGTTGTCTATTCAATATCTTTCAGTAACGTTTAAAATTTACGTTTCAAGGATAAAGTCAGCTAAAATTTTACAGCGAAACGTTGGATGACTAACTGCATACACGGTATAGTGAAGTATTAATTGATCTACCCATGTTTACTATAAAATTATTTTACGAGTTTTTACGGTTGCTAATCGTATTCAGATAAACTCTATATTAATTCCTAAATAATTTAACAATTTAAATTAAGAAAGATTTTATGGCATTAAACATCAAATATTTGCACTAATAAACGAAACGTAAAATGGTTGCAAAGAAGAATAAATAAAAAATTCTAAAGACCTGGTTTAGAGATGAAGTAATTAAATATTGCTCTTGGTACGATACATTCATAGAGTGTAAAAGTAGTCCCGGTAAATGTGTTATAAACTTTGATGTCTCCAAAATTAAGGTTTAAATTTCCATAATTCTGTGTCAACCCTAGTTTTCCCTGCGAAAATGATAATTAACTTTCCGAAATTATTTTACAGTAAACACAGAATTGTTTGTTGGTTATTCGGAAATAAGAGCTTGTTTAGTGATTGTTATCAAAAATTCAGTGACCGAATGAACTTTTATTTCGGGCAGTCATTTGTTTAAGTAGCAGGACACCCATAATTTGACTTTAATTACAGACAGATGTTTTTGTTGTGACGTATCACATATAAAAACCGATACTCTCTTGACTTGTGATTGCACATAGCTTTTAAATTTGCGAATTTCAGTCATGTTGTTGAAAGCAAAGTCACGTTTTCCATCTAGAATCTTATTGTCAGTTCATATATGTTGTTTAAAGAAGAACAGAGTTGATACAGATTATGGAGAACGACAATACATTTTGAAAAATCTCTTTAATTATTTATGCCAGTTGCTACATTTTTTGGGACAGAGAGTACGTGATACAACACTGCTTACTTGTGTCTGTAAATTAACCGAGGAATTTGTGCATGGAAACTGTTTACTATTTTCAGTTAACAGCATTTTCAGAGCAATTATGAATTGATCATTAAACTTCAAAATAGTCTTGTGACAGTGTACGGTGTATTCTCAGAATCTTTACACTTTTTGAATGAAACCGTCGAAAAACCACCCTATGTATGACGTATTCGGTTGTTTACTAAATATGTCGTGTATCCCAAGCGTTTTATACGCATGTTATCAAAAAAGTATCTTACTTTTGGTAAAATTGAACTTTTGCTTATATTTTTTCTATACATAATATTTATAATATTATTTCATTAATAATTAATATGGAAAAAAGCAGAGAGAAAAAAGGTGTGTTGGTAATGCCTTGTAAGAAGTAGTTCTCTTGCAAAGTATTATTCAACTTAATGGGCACGAATGCAGTGCGTTGTCCCTTTGGTGTAATTCATGGACTAAGCCAAGCTAAGTGGTCATGAGGTGGAGGAATATCCTGAAAGTAGAACTTCAGAAGGGGGTTAAGAAATGTTGGATGTGACCATGAATGGACTATACCAACCATTCTGCAGAGTTCCACGCTTGCCCTCGTCACAGTGATTATTCGGGTTCGAGTACTGGCCTATCCGAGTCGGATGTTTCGCACGAGGTAAACGCGGCTGATGTTGCCAATGGACGGCGAGTTTTTTTCGGAGTGCTCCCATTTACTCTCTTAGTCCGTCTCCTCTCCACCCAAAGATCGTCTCAGCTCATCCCTTCTTCTTATTTGCCGGGAAATATAGGTCTATTTCTCGCGTGGAGCAGCAGAATCGATCTTGCGATGGGACGTGTTTCCGTAGATGTCAGCCTTCGAGGGACGTTTTAGCAGCATGTACCACTGAAGAATACTATTAAATTTACTTGTTTCTAAAACAGGCTTTAGTTTCTACACACTCCTTCCGCAGTAACAAGACGTAATATTTACGACAAAATAAATAGCTCAACAGAAATGCATCACTAACGGGAAGATATTTGCTAACAAAATTCGCAGAAACCGATATTTAGCGTAGCCCATTCATCTTACAAAACCTTTGAGGTGGATTGACAATAGGTCATCCGCTAGTCCTTCAAACGTCCTCCCTTCCGTCTTTCGGCCGAGCGATTTACAATAAGATTTCGCACGTCTTTCGCAAGTTCGTTGCTGAAATCTAACACAAACAAAAAACTGTTTGGAAATCGGAAAAGAAATCCTCCAGTAAAAGTGAAAATGATTGGCGGTATTGTTTTGTAAGTACTCAAAACGCACATACACGTAAATTATGAATATTAGTTGGTGGTATTTTTTTTAAATAACACGTAAACAATTATTTTATTACTTTTGCTATTGCACAGAAGGAACTTGTGTTCCGAAAAATAATTATAAACAAATTTTCAGGAAAATTGTAATGTCATTACATTTTACAGCTACATAAACAAACACACGACAACAAAATACGAGAAAAAAACACTGCATACACCACACAACCTTTTAAAGAACTCGGAACGAACGGGTATCAAAACGTGCAAATTTGGTTTCACCCATCCGTCCGTAAAAATTTAAACCTTGCCAAGGTTCTGACAGAATGGTAGGCTTAATTATAGACTTTTCGCGGTTTCTTTATACTTTTTGAATTAAACCTTTGAATAATCACCCCATGTATGACGTGCTTGTTTGTTTACTGAATATGGCTTGTATCAAAAAAGTGTTATACTTCTGTTAACATTAAAAAAAAAAAAAATGAAAGCAGCTTATAATAAATTTAATTTTATTTATGTCTTATGTATAAATTACAGTATTACATTTATAATAAATATTAATAAAAACAGTGAGAAAACAAGTGTGTCGATGCCTAGTAATAAATAGTTATTATGTAAAATATTATTACAATCAGTGTGCACGAATGCGGTGCGTTGTCCCTATGGTGTAATTTTGTAGACTTAAGTACGCTTTGTTNTAGTTGTTATGTAAAATATTATTACAATCAGTGTGCACGAATGCGGTGCGTTGTCCCTTTGGTGTAATTTTGTAGACTTAAGTACGCATTGTTTGTATGAGGCGGAGGAATATCCTGGAAGAAGAACTTCAGTAGGGCTTCAGAAAATCTGGAAGAAACCCATGAATTGACTATACTAAGGGCCGTATGCAGATATCTTCCTTTTCTTGTTCTTCAAGGCTTCCTCCCAGAAGGAAGGCAGAAGGAAACCTCGCTCCTTTTCTTAAAGTATCGTGCAAAGACGCAAAAAGGCTAGTCGTTCCNCCTCCCAGAAGGAAGGCAGAAGGAAACCTCGCTCCTTTTCTTAAAGTATCGTGCAAATACGCAAAAAGGCTAGTCGTTCCTTTCCTTACCGAAGGAAAGCCTTGACTCGTCCTTTTCCCGAGGAAGGCCGATCGTGTACCGAAGATACACGAACTTTAGTGACGACATGGAAACGTCATAGTTAACAGCCAATAGGAAGAAGTGCAATATTTTGTGTATCTAAATGTTCTTATGTAGTCTATGGTAATGATATATTGTTTTGATCTGAAAAAATGTCATCAGGTTCGTACTTTTGCGAACGTAATCTAAAATAAGAAAACTGATTGCAGTAACCTGACTGCCAAAAAGGAGGCATGGGTCCAAATAGAATGCTAATTCAATTCGCATCCTGATGTTACCAAGGTAAGGAAGTATTGCATTTTAGTACATTTGTTTGATACGCAGTATCACTTGTAATATAAATATAAACCCTTACAGACAATGGTAAACAGTGCATTGCTTGTACGTACGTGTGTTACGAAAATGTTTCATGTTCTGTTAACCATAATTGTATGATCCTATATATTAATACGGGAGAATAGCATCTGTTTGCATTTTCATACCACAGCAAGGTTAGATCAGTAATCTAAAGCGAATTGTTTGCAAAAGCATCTGAAAGTAAGCATATTGTAGCTACATTTTACAACTGAAATACACGTGAATGTCAAACACAACCTCAGTGTGTGGGCATAAGCAACCTGGAAATAATGGGCGAATATGTAATATTACAATGCTGACATGTTAATTATGAATGAAAAAGTAATTTGACAGGATCTTTTGAGATGTACGTATATAATTAGGCACAATGAAAGAAGTCTGTTTGCATCATGTAAGAATCCTTTGATGCATGTCAAATAATGTATATTGTACATTACAATGTACTGTTAGAATAATAGAAGTAAAGAAAACCACACTTGTTTATACACTGATTTATTCAATAAGCAATTAACTGACATAAGCAACCGACATCCCTCCGTGGTCTCGAGTCCGCCTTGGAGTAGTGATGCAACGCAGTGTTGCCATTTGAAATGTACCATAAAATAACATGTACATTATTATTATTAGTGCACTATCCAATTGAGTACATACTTACCATATGTTTGCTAAAGCTGGGGCTACAATTCATTTATCACAGAATATAGCACACAGACAGTTCTGTGTAGTTTTCGTTAAGTGATAATTGAAACAGAGTTATGTATTGTTTGTGTGTAGTCTGCCCTCCAAATTATTGTATGTAATAACTGTTTTCAAGTAATGTACGTTTTGTTACACTTTGCAGCATACCACTGCCCAGCNATGTAATGTAATGTACGTTTTTTTACACTTTGCAGCGTACCACTGCCCAGCTGAAGAAATGCTGGGACAATGAGAAAACGAAGCGGAAGAAAGCCCTTGCTCTTGCCACAAGACAGCGAATGGCCACTGGGAGAGGACCTTTTGTAAACGATCTTGTCACAGAACCAGAGCTGGAAATGGCTTTGGGCGGTGTACTACATTGCGTGGATGATGCGGTAGACTGAGAGACAATAGTTTCTGCAGAAGGTGACGCTTGTGTAGAAACTATTATGCCACAGTCTAGCGAGGAAGGCTGCATCTCTAATGCCTATTGTGATGAATTTACTTCTTACAAATAGCTGGTAGTGAGTGCACCAGAAGAGGCCTCTCAGAGCATTATTCCACCAACACCTGTATCTGGTTTACGTACTAGNGCACCAGAAGAGGCCTCTCAGAGCATTATTCCACCAACACCTGTATCTGGTTTACGTACTAGGCAAAGCTCTAGACATATACCAACCATAGATGTGGAGTTGGAATGTAGGCTTTCAAACCTTGAGCGTTCAGACAGAAGTGCACGAAAAGTCCTAGCAATGCAACAGGCTGAAAACAGGCTTCGAATGAGGGCAAACAAGGCATTGGCAGAGGCTGAAGAACAGCGTCTTGCCAATGAACAAGCAGAGGCAGCTCGGGCAGTGCGACATGAGGAACAGGCAATTCAATGCGAATTGCGAGCAGAAGAGCGCAGGAAAGAGCTTCATGCGCAGCAGATGCGACATGCTGAGGAACTGCACAAGCTGCGCAAGAAACTCCTCACAGAAGCAAATGATGATGTATTGTAGAAACAACTTGTGAAGTTGTTTCTATGATTCACCATTGTATGCATGCTTGTGACATGGTTATAGGCCTCTTGGGGAACTCTCCATGTAAAAAAAGAGTAACGCATTGCGTGCTGTACCTCCAGATGTTTACCACCAGTGGTAGATCTCTAAGGTGATGTGGAAACTGGCACAGAATGGATAACCATAATCAGGTCAGTGCTTTATTGTTTCATTTTAATTTATTAAATGTGCACAACAGGTATTTCACCAGCTCCTTGAATGCTATACATATATATTTATTTTACTGTATAATTCTATAGATCCCATATGACTATATGAGCCATCACAGCTCAGGTGACATGGAGCAGGTTAATATAGTACACTATACACACATAACATAGTTAACGATAAATCAAACCATACACAAAAACAATACAAGATTTCCCAACATAATAATCCAATTAATAAAACATTACAAAAACATGTGTGTGTAACCAATTGTAACCCTAATTCAATGCAACATAAATGTAAGTGCGGCATTCTCTACTGGGGCGTTCTCATTATATCCTTTTCTATATGTCTATTCATTCGTACAAATTATATGATCTTTTTTCCTATTCCATTTGTTTTGAGTGTTACATTTAGGCTATAATTGTACTATTATCAGTACTATATTCTTGTTTTAGTTGTCCATTTTTCCACCTTGTGTACATGGCGTGGCCTAAGGAAGAATTTCTATATTTACGTATAACTAGTAGATATCCCTTTATATAAGAGTACTTTCCCTCAATGTCTACTGTCGTGTTTATTGAATATTGTATTTATAAACTGTTTACTGTGTTACACCATTAGTTGGTGTCTTTCCCTTTACCAGGTTTTCATATTTTCAATTTACATTGTTTCGGTAATTATTATTACGTTTAGGGGCTTTTCTTAAAAAATAAAAGTAATTCACGGAAAATGGTATATTTCCACTCTACTAATGATGCAGAACACAAATATACTAGGGGCATTGACGTCCGACTAATTTCGTAATATGTGCCCACCCNTACTAGGGGCATTAACGTCCGACTAATTTCGTAATATGTGCCCACCTAACCTAACAGAACCTAACCCCACGATGGGTGAATCACTATTTTACATTTACATTTTACATTTATAAACTAACCTAGGATTGTTGGGTTTTGCACTAACCTAGGAATATTTGGATCTTACACTAACCTAGGATCATAGGGTTTTACACTAACCTAGGATAGTAGGGTTTTAAACTAACCTAGGATGTTTGGGTTTTACACTAAACTACAAATGTAGGATTGTAGGGATTTAAAGGAAGGTAAATTGACTCACAATAGGTAGGGGGCTGGTATAATTCCTCTGACGTTAATAGACGTAAACAAACATATTTCGCAGGTGTTTAAATATGTTCTACTTATTTTAACATTGCGCCCTCTTGAATATGAACAAGGTAAGCTGTGCAGAACCCATTAATGCAACCTTAGTTGGTTTAGGACGTTTCGTTTCAGAAACGTAAACAAACTGGCTATACCTCTAATTTCGCAATTTTGTTCAATTTGTTTAAATATGTTGTACTTATTTTAAAGCTACGCCCCTAGTATATTCGTTTTCTGCGTGATCAGTAGAGTAGAAATATATCATAATTTTGAATTGTTTTTGTGTTTTTCAGAAAAGCCCCTAAACTTAATAATTACCCACAACATCTTCACTATATAGTTTCTAGGGTTTCCCCTTTCCTCCTGGTTATAGACATTTTACCTTTACTTACATTTATCTTTACACCTATGGTTGTGCGGGCACTGCAGTCCCGCATGTCACAACATCTACATCAATACGATTTCCACACTTTTAGGGTTCTTTCCCTTTTGCTACTGTTTATAGGGTTCCACATACCCACACACATTACATTGTTCCTCTCCATCCCCGTTTCTGAGTACATAATTTCATTTTAATTCAATTTACACTAATATCTATGGTAGTGCAGGTGCCTTTCTCCCGCAGGGCACAACTGCCACATTTTACAAATTACTTTAGGCTCCTTTCTTTTATTGCAGATGACTACATTACCTTTCCCATTTTATTCTCCTTAAGCAATGTCGTTTTTCATAACTAGTTGGCTTTATTCCATATTCTGTTCCCATAAGGTATTTAAACCCTGGTTTATTCCCTAGGCTAGTATCCCAGTGCTTTTCCTTCTCCCTGGTATTGTTGTTGTAATTTTGTTCGTTCCTTTGGGGGTTTTGGATAGTTTTCCCCCTCTGCAGTGTTACTCATCATTGTTTATTTCTGTTACAGTTCACTTGTATATCCAGAACATCCGTTTCTGTAGAAGAACGAAGNTTTCTGTGGAAGAACGAAGGTTTCGTTGACACACATCTACTCTGTATTGACTGTTCTTATTGTATTCAAATTATTGTAACCTGTCTCATTGAAATCAATAAACAACCTATGAAATCAGACATCAAACCAATCAATAATTGTTTTTGAATGCCAAAATACACATGCATAGTTCTTTATTTAGTATTTAGTACATTTATACACACACATTCACAAAATATTACTACATTTACGTCAACCTAACATATTCGTATAATCTATTTAACACAAAACAGATGGATACACACATTTTAAATGCACTACACCAATATAAATACATATATACTCTGCTGCAGTTATGCTTCCTTTTTTTGTGTTACACAAACTGTTCCTGAAAGATATCTTTCAAGGCTGCTGTATTATTTATGTGGGTAATTGATGATGGTACGCAATTGAAAAGAAGAGTACTTATATGCCTACTCTTTACAAACTGTGTTGTGTTATGTTATTTTATTTGAGTTTCTAGGAAGTGTTTTTCTACAATTTCATTGTACAATTCACAACTTACAATATGTTTACTTGGTTACATGTAACATTGCCAATAGTGTTATAAAACTAACTACGTCAAGCTGATGTGACATACCATAACATGTTACAGTAAAAATTGTTCATTTCAGTTATTTCTTATTCGTCCATGAAGTAAAATATGATACATATTATAAGGACGTCAACAAGAACTTAAAACATTTTAAATGAGTACAATAGAGACAGGTAATTACAGCACATTATATTTAACAATATAAACAAAGTACAATGCCTCTAATATGAATACTATTAACTCATTCAATATAAATATATAAGGTGAGGCTTAAAATACACATTCAATTCATATGTTCAATGCATCTCTTCATGCTGTAGTGACACAAGTACCTTAAACCTCATATGGTATTGAGTGAATACAATAACTGTTAAGAAACTACAGAGCAATAGGTAACTATTCAGAATAGAGACTTTAATGAAAATAAAAGAACAAATCATGGAAAGTGGTATATTTCCACTCCAATAATTTCACAGAACGGGGATTTACTAGGGGCATTAACGTATTACCATTACAAACCACTAGTGCGAATTTCGTAATATGGGCCCACTATTTTAC
>NQII01007275.1:142787-154094 GCA_002778355.1 Clitarchus hookeri | reverse complement strand
ATTTGCATTCCTTACATAGTATCATTAAGGGCTGGATCTGCAACCTATTATACTAGCATGAACAAACTGCAATACCAATTGCACACCCAACAATTCATTTGGAAGTCAACTGATTTGCACTTGGGGTTGATACACTACCTACCACAAGCACCACCACTTGATACAAAATGAACACACCATCAAGTAATAACAATAATAACCAACACAATATCGGTATTAGGCTACCGCCCGGTTGCGAGCTCTCTTACCTCTCCTCTACCTGACTAAACTCCTATTCCACGTGCTTCCTGAACCTCATACACTGTTTCCTATTATACTACACTAACCTAACAACAATTTTCTATGCAGATACACAAGCATCTCTAAAGTTATTGCTTAGCGTAATACTTATTAAACAAACATTTGTAACCTGCATGGTATGTTGGCTGCATTATCTTATCACTACTTATATTACAGTGCCCTCAAAGTTCAGGAACAAATAATTGTTCTAAATTATAGGACACTTAAACTCTGTTGTAGTACTTAATATGCAACATACATTCTACATTACAGGTAGCTTTAAATCTGCATGTGATACTAAATATACAACAGAAATTTAATATCAGTTTATATTTCTTTACCTTTACAATCCTGCTCACCGTTGCCTGATTGACATGGTATAGGTCACCGCAAACATTCTGCAACACAAAAACATTTGCCATACAATTCTATTTAACCTATTCACTTCTGAAATGTCATACAAACATGCCTTCCTGGCAATTACATGTTCTATTTGGTGTCTGCAATACATATTACATACATACTTCCTCAAACATGTGCAACTATAATGTACAATTAACCTCATTATGCTATTATCTACTTAACTAACTAGCAGTCACACAGAACATGGCATAAAAACTACTTTCAATTGTAACTTTGTTACAATGTACACACACAAGGAAGGTTTATTTTAAACTACCTGCAAATGTAAAACNCTACTTTCAATTGTAACTTTGTTACAATGTACACACACAAGGAAGGTTTATTTTAAACTACCTGCAAATGTAAAACATGTTTATTATGTTAGAAACTTTAAAATGGATAACCCTTGTATAGACAACTACTTTCGTATAATATGTCAGTTACAATATATAAGTGACAAAAACAATGGCTGACAACTAATAGTGTTTTGTGTTCATGTATTTGGGTTGTAATGGATACTGTATTCCCAATTCGCATATTTCAATTTCATAATTTGGTTACGTAGACCTACATTTAGTATTCTATATATTGGCAACTGATAATTTGCTGTTATGTGTGTATGGAAAGTATTCATATCTCACAGATATATGTCCTATTTGTCTATTCATATAATTATATTGTAATGGGTACTCTAATTCATATTCTTCGTCTGTTGATAACTGAAATCTTGTATTCCATATATTGTCAAATGACAAATTGCGATTATGTTTGTATGGAAACTATTAACATCTTACAGATTATTGTCATATTTGCTTATATATTATATTTCATTTGTGTAGTCTGTATTGTTGACAGCTGACAATTTATTTGTATTCTGGTATTTATATTTGACACCTTACACTCCATATGTATTGAGATTTATGCGATGATAAATAAATAAATACCATTGTCCTAACGACCGGATCATTTAGAGGTTAATGCACTCCGTTTCCATTACAAATGCATACGAAAACCAAATAACACTGTACCCACCTGGAAACTATTGCTGCCATAAAATCGGAGGGCGATAACAACTTTCAGGACTGGTGGTACTGGCAATCTTCTTCTATCTCCGTTATCGGCGGCAACAAATGGCACAATAGTGTCCATTACAGTGTGTTTCGTGATACGAAAACGTTTCACAAACTCGATTTCCGAAAAGTATTCNTTTAGAGGTTAATGCACTCCGTTTCCATTACAAATGCATACGAAAACCAAATAACACTGTACCCACCTGGAAACTAATGCTGCCATAAAATCGGAGGGCGATAACAACTTTCAGGACTGGTGGTACTGGCAATCCTCTTCTATCTCCGTTATNCTGCCATAAAATCGGAGGGCGATAACAACTTTCAGGACTGGTGGTACTGGCAATCCTCTTCTATCTCCGTTATCGGTGGCAACAAGTGGCACAATAGTGTCCATTACAGTGTGTTTCGTGATACGAAAACGTTTCACAAACTCGATTTCCGAAAAGTATTCGCACAGATTTTGACCATCGTGCAAATACCGACGAGGACGTTCATAACGTTGACGATTCTCGACACACTGAAGTAAATCCAAATGACCTTCTTCAAATAACCTCGCCACTTAGTACTCCATTGCAATCATCACGACAAAACAAGACCGTTGTTTACATACAGATTACACTGACCATAAATGGGATGACCACATTATTTTTTCAGAGGTTAAAATAAGCAGTGAAATAATTCCCACATGGTAATTAAAATAAATGTTCATCATTTACATGTAGCATACGTCACAATTACTCTTTAATTGAAGGTTACAAATTATTAAGCAGGTGTTATTTTCGATGGTTCGGCCTCCATCTTGCTTAAGGAAGGTTAAAGGCATGCATTGGGCAGCCTAAATTCTCGCCACTTCATTTCCTTAAGTTAAAGGTCGCCTTCAACACGTTACGCTTAAGGGAGGTTCTTGCATTGCAATGAAGGCTTCCTTGTTGATTTAAGGCCGCCTTCGTGAAAAAGGAAGATCTCTGCATACGGCCCTTAGAGTACACCCCAGTCGCACACGCCAGCAAAATGGCTTCCCTGGGCAGCGAAACGTTGGATCGCCATTCGCCAATCTGCGCCCTGTAACCCATTCGCCTGTTGGCAGCCCAGCCGATAGCGAACTTTTCACGACGCATGCAGTAGCCATTAGAAACAAGGTCCGTTCCCAGAGCCTCGTGCAGCCAGTCAGAGAGTGCGCGCGATCACATCAAAGGAACCGCCACGACATTTCGTCACTGTGTACTAATCTAGTCGGTGTTGTTCCGTCTCACATGCTCTTAAAATGCGGGGACAACGTGCATGTGATTAGACAGCGTGGCAATAGTCAGGAACGATCAAAACTTTCTGGTTGGTAATACGGGTAGGAGAAGCCCCCCACCCCCTCTCCCTATGCAGCCTCTGATATGGACTTTCGATGCGTGGCATGGGAGAAGGACACAGTTCTCATCATAATTTTAGGAAACAACAATAAATTAATAAAATTAACCCTTTCATTCCCAGTGTAGACGAGGCCGCGGTGGTGTAGTGGTTAGACTACTCGCCTCCCGCCTAGGCGAACCGGGTTCTATTCCCAGCGGAGTCGCCAGGTAATGTCACGTAGAAATCGTGCCGGACGATGATGCTGGTCGGCGGGTTTTCTCGGGGACCTCCCGTTTCCCCCGCCCTTGCATTCTGGCGCTTCTCCGTGCTCGCCTCACTTCACTCTCGTCGGCTGTCCAGATCTTGATGTTAAGAGCCACCCTAATCTCTCCACTCCACCCCCCGATGTAGACAGTTGTTTACATGTTGCACGGGAAGGTTATATTTTACTGGTAGTGTACACAACGAGGCTCAGTGCTCCATCATCTTCCTTGCAGGTAAATTCGAAAACCACGCTACTGCTCTACGTTATGACTGGTTCGTATCTCCGAACACCAAACACAACGTCTGCAGCTCGTTGGTTGCATTAACTAAACATACTCTTTGTCAAGTTAAGTACAGCACGCATCAAAAACATTTCTTGCTAGTAACACCAGAAATCTTAACTTAATGTGGGTACAACAATTATAAATCGGTATTTAAACATTAAAATATTTCTTACGTTATTTTATTTCAATTTTTAAAGCACCCACACCACATTTTCATGTTAGTGTATAGGTTTTGGAGGAGAGGCGGCATGGTGCATTTGTCCCCCCCCCCCCGGGGGGGGGGCCTTGCTCCATCTTTCTCTGGATTCATCCTTGACTCGGGCGCAGAAAAGGACAATATTTTATAAAGGCTGTTCACGATAAAGTGAGCACTTTTGAAAAATACAACCTCAGAAAAAGTCACTGCTTCAACCTGCATATATTTGAACGGGAGCACTGAGTGGCATGCACCCAGTAATGTTGGTAACGATTGAGGGAAAGTAGTTCCAAGTCTTAACATTGAATTAAAAGTGTTGAGTAGACACTTGTAAAAACTTAAATGATCTCTCTCATCTTACGTGTTATTTTAATGCACCCAAGTGATAGAATCAGCAGATTTGTAAAACATTTAGTATTTTTTTAGTAATTTCACAGTTTCACTTTACTGATGAATGAATAGGTGATGAGGCTCGTGGTGGTGTTAATTTCACACGAGGCGGAAGGGCACACAGCGTGCATGCAAGTAGATCTTCAGCATAGCTTTCAAAAATGCTCAGTTGACCGTGAACGGCGTACAGTAGAGAGAGAGAGAGAGAGAGAGAGAGAGAGAGAGAGAGAGATCCCTTGTACTCGCAGCAGGGGATCGGCGATGCTTCTTGTCAGCCGGGAATTCTGTTTGCGACGCGTGGAGTGGCGACCACAGGATGACGGAGCGAGGGTCGCGCGACTGACGGGAGTTCTCGAACACGAAGGGCGACCCGAGTTAATGGTCGAGAGGTTCCTGTTGGCGAGAGGAGAGAGAGAGAGAGAGAGAGTTTGATTGTCGGCGGCTCCCTGGCGCAAGGGCTAATGTAAGCGGTCGCCACGTTTCAACACAGGCTTTCAGAGGAGAAGGGACACCCCCCCATTATCTGTGGCGACACAAAAGGTTCTCTCCTGGCGCGAGGACCAGGTTGCGTTCACCAGCATACGTCTAGGCTGGTCCCGGCCACTTGCTGTTTCTTGAATGGAAGGAACGAGATGGCATGTTCCACCAGAAGTCATCTATCATTTATTCACCTCGTCCTACGCGCTCATTAACGAAGAACGAATAAATATTTTTCAAGCGTCAGTTTTCAAAGCGATGTAAAATGGCGACGGGCGTTAGTGGCCAAATGGATACCATTTCAGTTAATTTCATCAAAATTTCGAAAATGATTGTTTCTACGTCATTTTCCTTCCAATTTTCACCCACATCTGCATGGGCTCTACTCTACAGCTTCCCAATAAGACATATGTACTTATAGCTACTGGCCACATTTTCGGCACCCAGAAATATATTATATATAACTGCCTCATATTACCTGTCTAAGGAAGATACGGGAGCCATAATTGTCATACATGCTCTCCTAGTTAATCACTTCATATCAGTACATATTCATAGCTCAAATTTACTATTCTTCCAAATTCTACACCCCGTTTTCTAAGTAGGCTATTTTTTTTTCCACATTATAATTTTAGAGTTCACAATTTTTTTTAATTCTAAATTTTGTCTTGAAGGTTTGAAATTTTCAATTTCTAGTAATATTCTTGATTTTCTCCACTCCATCTCCCTATCCTGCCACACTGCAACAAACACGCCTGCTATTCGTAAAACAATACTGCTCTGGACACTATTTTTCAGCGTGTGACTTCCACTACACTCCGCAATTTACTTTCACCACTTATTTATTACCTTGTCCTCCCCTTTGCCCTGCCATCCCTGCATTAGTTTTTAAATTAATTATTTTCATTTCTTAATAATTTATGCAATCTTCGTATTTTATGCGTATTCTTCCCATCTTGGACCTTCCCTTTCCGTACTGGATAGAGTCTATCTTCCTTCTCGTGCTCTATTCCTTCTCGTGCTCTCTTCCATACTAACAACTACCCCTATTTTACCCTTCGTCGTTCCTAAACAGTAGAATCTACATTATTAATACTTGGCATTTAACACACCTTACTGCGCTACATTCATTTTCTTTCCCGACTCTACCCACAAATCTTCTTTTGCTTGCAACTTGGACGTTTCAGACCCGTTTAACTTAAAGGCTTCGTATTTGGTGTATATCCCGCCCAACTTGACCAAAACACTTTAGTTTATAACTTTACTCCCTCCGCCATCCCCCATACTACAACGCTAGTCACCGAAATCGCTACAACCTCTTCCCTAATGTGAAACGTTATTAAACCACTCATTGGCTGAAATATGAAATGGACAGTGATAAGTCTTTCACGCATAGTGGGCGCATTGTTTATCATCCACAAAGCACGCGTTCAATATGGGGCACAGCCTCCTCTCGCGACTATACAGGCATCGATGCGACTAGGCATTCCGTCGTACAGCTGGCGGATATTGTCATGAGGCATATACAAACATGCTTCCCGCAATTGCACGCATACTGCAGTCTCTTCCACCACTGCATTCCGTCGCCTAGGCATCCACACCTTGTTTAATCTCATTCAGACAAAAGTGTCCCTTGAGAAAACAACCGGCTCTGCTTACCATTAACTTCCTTTAATTTATGCCGGCCTTACAGGTGGGGAAAAAGGCAGAAGTAACATTTCCAATGAGTTGGTAGGAGGCAGTGGAAAAGGTAAACTTACTTGGCTGTACTTAATTATTCAGGAGTAATGTACAGTATGCAGGGAGGTGGTGATACGGGCGATCCGAAGCAAATAAATCGTCCTGCGAACATAGGTATATTACTAAATGTTACCGAAATACCGTCCTGTGCAGATTTTAAAAGTTGGTTTGCCAGATGGCAGATGGTAGCACTCGCTCTTTCATGTGCTGTCGCGTGAGGCATCTTGTAATAATCGAAAGAGGTGTAAATGCGAGGATATAGTGAAAGTGTGTTTGACTGCTGCGATAATAGATTAATTTTTCTCAGGGTACCATCGGATACTACCTACCTCGTCACCTCTTTGGTGGATTGGCGCTCCATCATTATGGCAGCGAGCCTGAGCTTACTGATAGTGTGTGCGAGAAGTGCACGATAGGAACTGGACGCACCTTGTGTGCTGACATTGCGTGGTACCAGTGGTAGTAACGAGTTGCGCGATGATTCAGCTAGGAACAATAGTCCCATATATGTAGCTATGGGGCCACGGTGGCTGAGCGGCTAGCCTGCTCGCCTCCCACCAAGGTGAATCGGGTTCAATCCCGAATTTTCGCATGTGGGAATCGTGCCGGACGATACCACTGGTTGGGGTGTTTTCTCAGGGATCTCTAGTTTTCCCCACCCTTTCATTCCGGTGCTGCTCCATATTCACCTCAATCACCCTCATAGGCCCTCAAGACTTTGCTGTTAAGAGCCGCCCAAATGTCTTCACTAACTCACGGTATGTAGCTATAAAACAATAACCTTTTTAAAAGGGCGACAAAGAAGAAATGTTCCTCTGAGTGGTTAGTGAATCTTGAACTGACAAATCAAACTGAGCGACAAAGAGTAATGGACTCCATTTATGGAGGCCCCAAGGCCACAGCTTGGGACTCAAATTGAGAAAAGAGCCAAGCTAGCCGCGAAGAATTAAAAAGATACCAAAGTCATTAAACTGATGGCGAATCCAGGTACCAACTTGGTGACGATTTTAAAACCCCAAAGAGATTATTTGAAAAGGATGCAATAAGTTAATGCCCTGGTCGATTGTTAGAACATAAACGAATTAATGACGGAATAACAGAAGATTTATTCTAAAACAAGTGTCATTATTACTATGCATAGTTCATGTCACGTCTCATTTCCACGGGAGTAAGGATCATTCTGTATGTGCACGTGTGTGCGAGTGTGTATGCTTGTTTGCTTATACATACGTCTGCTTAAAATACCGTGCAGTTTCATCATCCATCAAAAACACTTCACGAGTTTTTAAAGTACTCTGCTATCAGAATTTCAATAAACTTTCATGCGACTTAGACAAAGCATATTATTGCGAAATTTGTGTTTAAACACAAGTAAGGGTTGTAAGATTTCGATTTCTGTCCACAGCTGTGCGCATAACTTCACGTGACACAAAAAATTTTTTCTTACTTTTATGGGAGATTTATGTCTTTATTTTTGTAGGTTAAATAGTTGTTGAGCGTTTACAAACGAACAGGTTTTTAAGGCCCGAAGGCCAACACACCCTCTATCCTCCCGCACTGAATCTGTACTCTGATGAGTAAGACAGTGCACGGCACTTTCTCCTCTTGGTCTCTTCGGGCCATTCACTTTATTTTTGCTGTTACACGGTATTCTACCGGTTTTCTCTTTAAAAACCTGTCCTCCTCGCCAATCTAGAATACTCCGACTTTTACTCATTAAAGCCTTTACCTGAGTACCCCTTCATGGGTCATCCGAAATTCGCCGATTCCATTTATCGAAATCTTATAATCAAATTCCAATTTTAGTGGTGAAGTCGTTCCACATCCTGTGTAGTCGTTTGTTTTCCATTATTGATCCAACTTCCAAGTGAATGCCCAGCTCTTCAACTTGTTCTTGAAAACTCTCCCTCAAGTCTTCCAGTTTTTAGACATCCCGTCTATATATCGTTTAAAAACGAACAGTGATAAATATATCAGTAAGCAGTACTAAATTTCGACATTGTGTCGTTGAGTGAAATACAGCACTTATGTCTGTTACTTGTCACAGCCACGTAGACATGTTAAAACTGACAACCGTAGTGAGCGAGAGCCAGAGGTTAAGATAGTAACATTCGTAATTAAGATGAGAATAGTTTGCTGCCAGTTGATGCCAGCTGGTCCATCCGCGTCGGCTCCGAGATGCTTGAAACGCGTAACAAGCGAGGTCGTACAGAGTTAAACATTCGCACTCGTATTCGGGAGGACCTGGCTTCGAGCCCCCGGCCTGTCCGTCTTTATTTTGGCTTTCCGTGGTTTCCCGAAATAAATCCAGGTGAATGCTGGAATGGTTTGTTACTACAGGTAACGGCTGATTCCTTCCCAATTCCTATTCCTCTGAGCAACAAACCTCGTCTCTATAGACTTCGCTGTCAACGTAAAGCCATAGTAACCTATCTGAGAATGTGCATGGAGCGGCCAATAAATGAATGCGAAGTAACGGGAGCTCCCGGAGGAAAACCCACACCGCAACAGTGACCGAAACATTTCCCACGTGAGAATTAGTCTGGAAGTGAACCGGAAGTTCTCCGGTGATGGGAGACCTGGAAAATCCACGGGTCGCATATTTGTGGTTAAAGGGAGCAAAGTATTAAAGGAATCGTGATTTGTGAACTGTTATCTTCACCGAAGGGCATTGTTCTATCCCAGCCGCCAAACGCTGATGTATCTCCTTAAAAACATGCTTTAGCATTCGCACACATTAGAATGGGATGCTGGTTAGTTGTTTGCATGAAACGATACAGATTATTACCATTATTTAGATGCCAGGCCACTTGCGCATTTACAATTTTGATGCTCGGCATAAAATGTACACAGAGGGCGGTACCTTCACTTACATAAACTGCCCCATAACTATAGACATGTGATCTTGTAAGATCGATGACACCACTGTCGCATGCGTATTCAAGACTCAACTTTCTGTATACTGGCTGCTGCCTCAGTGATTGTCCCAGTTAGCGAGGGATTCGACCTTTGTTTTCCTGCAGTCTTGTTAGTCACTCAACAATTTCCGAGGTCTCTCTTGTGCGAATTTTCACCCGAATGGAAAACTAGCAGAAATATACGTGTGTTTGGAACACACATACATAGTTTCGTGAAATGTATTTGTACCTACCCAATACCACTGTGCACGAGGCAGAGAAATTGTGTTACAGCTTCCCCGTCACTGTGATACTAACGCGGGACTCCAAGTAGTAATCGGTATTTTTATAGCTACAAAGTCAAGTGTACTTGCATTAAAAAGTTTCGCAAATATTCAGTTACGATGATAGGCAAAAAAAAAAGTTCTTTCTTTTATTGCGTTGAATAGCATCAAAATAAATTTTGTCCTACTCGATTGTTTTTACGAGATATATTTATATTTCCACAAAGTATTTTTATTTTTTTTGCAAGGAAAATATAAATAATACGTTTATTAATTTTGTTTGATCGCTGGTTTCGTTCAGTGAAACACAGCTGTAGGGAATCATGCTAAATCATATGGCTTTAGAATTTTTTTGCAGCTTCACATGACGTAGAGATTATTTCTACTCTTGCCATACATTTTAATGGGGAAAAATGCCCTTTCCCTTGAATCACAACTGATTTATATACATTTTAAAATGACGTGTTGTAATTCGTTTTAATTTTATTCTTTTCCTTCTAACGATATATATGTATATATACAGCACGTTATTGAACTGCAGGTACAAACGCTCCGAGGTGATTCCCTATGTAAAATAGGATAGAAAGCATGATACAAACGATGCCCTACAGTAATTCATGAGAGAGGTAGGTGCCCTTGGAAATCGATATTTCAAATAGTTATAATTCATCATAATAAAACCTACTTAAGATGAAAGACCAATTCCGTGAATACTTTCGTCTTGAATCAAGATGTGAAATTTGCAAACGGTATTTAGGTAATATCATCACCATTCACCGAGAAAATATTGTGTGACATTTCATTGTTTATAAAATATTTACTTTACAAATCATTTCACAATTTCACTTCACCAACGCATGAATGACAGTGTTAATTTTACATACGGCGGAAGAATAAACAATGTGAAAACAAGTAGATCTTATACACGCCTTTCAAAAGTGCTGACTTTACCGTGAACAGCGTATAGAAATTACCCGCAAATTTACTTAGAAAGTGAGAATGGTAGATTTTTTCCCCCATTCATCGATGGTAGCGTTCCTACATATGCTTAGTAAAGAATCAAATTGGTACGGAAGTTCCCCACTTTGAATAATAGCGACGTTAGACATTATTATATTTGCAGCCTGATGTGTGGTGTTTTTATTTCCATAGTACTTATATATAGTTTAATAACTACCACTGCAGATTAGGAAGTTCACAAATTTTTTTTTCAAATTAAAACTCATGTTTTAGGTTCAACTTTAAAGAGACATAGCGTTCTCAGAATACTTAAAAAAATTTTTCTCGTGATGAATTAATAACCAACGTAGCGCAAGGGTTATTTACAAAACGTTTCGTATCATGGAAAATGTTCGTGAACGGCAAGTTTGGTGTCTTCACTTCAGTAGTAAACCTGTAAAAAAAAAAAAAACTCGCTTATTGTTCATACACAGTTGTGGCGGTCAGAACGCCTTATATGTTTGTGGAAGGTTTTGGTCTCGGTTTCCGGCCATCGGCGGAGACTCTTCCATAAGGGATAAGGGATACATTCTTCCCGAGGTCAGGGCGGGTTATTTAATCGACCTTTCACCTGACGAAGGCAGCTGTCGTTACAACGAACGCGACCTGGGGTCACAACACACGCGGTGACAAGCGGAGGGAAAGCGTCGTCACCACCAGCTCATGTGTCGGGCAGCTGCGGAA